>JAYKAV010002996.1:8988-236951 GCA_035582835.1 Phoebastria nigripes
ATGAATTCCTTGTTTTGCTTTGCTTGCGTGCGCGGCTTTTGCTTTCCCTATTAAACTGTCTTTATCTCAACCCATGAGTTTTCTCACTTTTACCCTTCCGATTCTCTCCCCCATCCCAGCGGGGGGGAGTGAGCGAGCGGCTGCGTGGTGCTTAGTTGCTGGCTGGGGTTAAACCACGACAGGAATTCAGTGTATTTTCCAGGTACACGAGAAACTGTGGTAAGGTTTTTTTGCTATATCATTGTCTGTGAAGCAGGTGATCGAGCAGGACCTCTGAATCAGTCCTGACTATGGGTACAGACATTTCTCTTCCACAGTCAAGGAAAAAAAAGGATGAAATGCATGTCATGAGGAAATGAGAAGGAATTGAGATGTGGTGGCTAAAACTCATTACACACCACTAACCAGAGTTATATATTTATACTTATTTTTATATGCTTAATCCACAAGGTATAGAATGCAGTAATTAAATTGTTGCTACCTATATCATTCCACAGTCATTGACAGAGGAGTTGCATTCTCTTTCTGTGCTGGTCTTAAGAGAAAGTCTTTCTGTTCTTAATATTCAAGAAAGCTACAGCTTTCTTCTAACATCTAATAGCTATTTCCAGTTTTGTTCTTAAAGCTTCAAGTTCCCCCAGGCTTTCCTTAGAGTCTTTTCTGTCTCTGGAGAGACATTCCCTGTGCTTCAGCCTTTAGACAGAAGTGATATTGTTATGTTTACTTAATACTTGACCTATTATCAAAGAGCATGATTGACTTTCTACAGCACATGCTGGGATGGGGTCACTGGGTCACATGAAAAGCAGAGTAATACCTGCCAAGATGGTCTGGTGAGATGGATGTACACATACATATATAGGCTAGGATAGGGAACTATGAGAGGGGAGTATTCAAGAATGGATTACTTAAGAGAGAGCAACTCATCCTGGCTCTGTTCAACATAGGACTTTTTGACTCCCACTTGCCTAAAGCTACTCCTGCATCACTTTCCTTGAAAATGTGCGGTGAATTTATAGCATCTGTCAGAATGAATCAGCAGGTATCAGTTAGCTGCTTCCTGAAGGGCTCGTGCATTAGAATTCATGCTAACGAGAGAGCTTGGCTGAAGATCCCTGGATCCCGTTAGAGGTCTTTTCTCTGCTTTGCTCTCTACTGTGAAGAAAAGAAGAAACAACATCAGAGTATTGCTAAAAGTAAAGTTGAAATGGTTTCTCTATTTGCCAGAGCCATGTGTGTTACCCTTAATCCAGACAGAAGTGTCTGTTGACATCACTGGCACTCACAGGGATCAAAGGTGATACAGACTTTCACACTCTCTACAATAGTTTGCAACTTTTCTGAGAATAGGATCTTCTGGGTTGCAGTTCTTCAGATTTAGCCTAAGATGTGTGTCAGAAATGGCATCTTTTCAAATAAAGTTTCAACAGGTCTTCTCTACTGACATCAGCCTTGTATACAATTATAGTTGTACCATATTACCACTGAAAGTGCCAGTGTGACCCATGCACACGTTTTCTACTAAATTATGATTATTTAGCATCCTAAGTACTACCATAAATGGAATGTAATCTGAGTTCATTAAGGTGGATAAAATTCTCCTGAGCGTGAGTTTTGTGGTTGAATTTCTTCTTTGACTTTGTATCTTTATAAATAAACAAAGACAAGTTCATGTTTCAGACAATCTTCCAGAAGTCACTTGGTATGGGATTCATTTTACCTAACCTTAGACATCTATAATGTTAAACTCTGCCCCGAGCTAGATCACTCTGAGCTCTCTTCACAGTCAGTGCAAATGAAGAGGTAGTTTGAGGGCAGGGTTCATGTTGATGTACGTTAGATATCCATCTTGGGCTGAAGTGAATTGTGTTCCAGAAATTCCTCTCTCCATAGGACATTAGGTTACTCCCTCAGATACAGACATCTAATCCTTGTCACATCAGTCTAGTCTCTGTGGATCCACACCTTTCCTGTAAATGGCTACTAGTTTGCCAATAGTTAGTTTTGTGTCTGATACTGGATTTATGCCCATGTTATAGGCTGAAGATATATTTGACTAACTTGTAAACAGTAGGTTTGGCCCAGTTACACTGCATGAGATATCAGTCCGGCTCACACAGTAGAACTGAAATCCACTTGAGGTTTTTCATGTTTGTTTAACTGTGGATTATATGCTTTCAAATGAGGAGACATTTCCATGGATGCCATTTGAGCCCCAGAAGGGGGATGTATGTACCCTGAACCTCACGCTGTACAACATACTTACAGCACGTAGACAAACCATGTGACAGCAGCTGTAAGCTTCACAGCTAAAACCTGATTAATTTCTGGTCACACTGCTATACAGTGTATTGTTCCTCCTCCATGCTACTTGATTGCTCTGTGTGGAACAACACTGTTGTTTTTGTTAGCGAGAGTTGCTGTGCTCCTTCCTTCCAAGCAGCCAGATCTTGTAGTATGAACAGAGACCTTTTATCCTAAAACTAGACAAGTTCTTTACTGTGCATCTTTATCATTAGATAATAATGAAATTCAATGATGTCTTTTTAAAAAAAAAAAAGGTAAAAAAAAGTTTTGATTTCTCAAACAAATCTGTCAAGGAAGCACTGATCCTCATCAGCACAGTGTGTCACCTTTTGTGCAATGAAGGATGAATAGTTTTCATTTGGAGATAGTATAATCTCTAAATTCAAACTCCAGAAAATAAAGGGGGAAAGATGACTAAGTAAAACTATTTTAGAGATAGACAAACTTCATTTTTACCTGGAGTCTAAGGTGAAATACTGTGCAATGTTAACACTTATTTCTTTTTCCATGTTAGCATTGTTGGTTTGGAAAACTCAATTAATGGTATTTAGTATTTTAAAATCTTGTTAAAAGTTCTAATCATATAGGCTTTAGATTACTTGTTCCTCAAGGTCTGTGATTTTCAGTCTTATTTTTACAGTCTCATCCATCTTCCATTGGAAAAGGTGGTGCTATAAGGAAGGATAATTTGATTAAAGATGTTCTCTTTTCTGTAAATTTGCTAGAATATTGGTGCAGCTGCTGTTTATGGATATAGACAATAGTGAATATTTTCATCTTTAATTGAAGTCTGAAGCACCTGAAGATGTTCAGCTCCTCTTCTAATTAGGTCAAATATAAATAACTCCCTTTTTATTTAGAAAGGATATCAAGCTGAATTTATTAATCGTCCTTAATTCATACCTCTTCTAAAACAAAATGTAAATGGCAATGCAATCAAGTTCTGGTTTTGACCATCTTATCTATCACTGTATCCTCATTTTACTGGTCTTCCTATTGCACTTTGAAAGATGTATTTAGGTAAACACTTTCCCAGTTTCAGAAAGACGCCATCCTGTACTCCCCTCAGTAGTGAAGAGTGCCATCTCTCTTTTTGTATGCTTGCCACATGAATTGCTAGACTATCTATCCCCTTGTGAATCCAAAGTTATTTCTCAACACTGTGGAGAATTTCCCTTTACATTCTTACTATATGTATGAAACTCTGAACTATGAAGCATGATTCAGGGAGGGGGCCTTGGCAGATTATCTGGGCCAGGCTCTTGTCTGTTAAGTCCAGTTTAAACCGCCACCATTTTCTTTAGGTTCTAGGCATAGTTAGGGTCATCAGGATAGTTCTTGAACTAATTGGCATGTTTTGGGAACAACGCTAGGAAGACTTTCTAGATACTTGAATCACTAAATCACTACTGTACCTAACACAGATCGCCTCCACCACCTTGCTTACCTGGATAGGGAACTTTCATTGTTTTTAACAATGATAATGACAGCTGATATGAAACTGTCTTGGGAGTACCAGTCCACAACATCAACTCTTTCAGTTACATGAGCATCATAAAAATTGCAACTTAGAATCTACTATATGCAGAAAACCTCTTGACCCAAACACCTTTCTCCACAAAATCAGAAGCCCTCTAAAACACCCCAAAGACCCTGATTGTATCTGACAGTCTGGATGTTTATCACACCTGCCCATGAAAAAATGATCTTATCACCTGCCTCAGAAGCTCAAAGAGGACTTACATCAAAGCCATTCCTCTAGGTAAATAAATAATATTTTTGAATAAGCCAACTTCCTGTCACTAGGGTGAAAGAAGAAAAGTCTCACAAAACGTACAAGAAAGTGTTGCACACTGTCTGATGCTGAAATCTCTATTAGAAGCTATCAGCAATTTATGTAGAAGAAAATGAGACTTAAAAAACATTTTCCTGGATTCCGTATCCCACCTTCCAGCCTCCCAACCTGGCCAAACACATCACCAGAAATGAACTTTCTGTAGATCTACAAACACTAAATGAAACCAGACCTTGTAAGAGTGACAAACACATTTAATTACAGTGAAATTTCTGCTGTGAGGGCACTTGTACGAGTCATGCACAAGAGTGTTTTTTGTGGTGTATTTCCCTCACCACATTCTTGGAAAGTGTGAGTGAAAATGGGCAACCTCTCTGCAGCAGAATACATTCGCATGGGCAATTGATAAAGAACAGAAACGAGTAGCTATAAGCATGAATTTGTTTTCAACAAACAGCCTCTCCATCTCTGACTGCTCTGTCCTGATCCTTGATGAAGATTTACAGAAAATAACCTTAAAAAATTAAGACTAAAATTTGTAATATGGATTAATAAAATTGAAAGCTCAATTGAGGTATTGTTTTCATGATCATGTATAGTTTTCCTCATATACTATCTTTGCTACATCTTCACTCTTTTGTTGATGCAATCTACTCCCTCAATTTATCTAGTCAATTAGTTTAGTCTCAGCCTGCACTTAGTTTGATGTTTGTTGTGCTGTTATCATATCTAAAGAAGGGCTAAGGCGCCCCAAGAGATGTTCATTTTTTTGCAATTATATCACTTAGTCTAATAAATAAATATAACCTCTCCCTGAAAATCTTCCATTAAAAGTGCTTGTTATGATGTAATGGCAACAACTTCATTTTCTCTCAGTGGTGTCTTCCAGCGTTTCACTATTCGTAGAATCAGAAAAGCTTTCTTCTAGAGGTCTAACCTAAATCTCATTTGACGTAATTTAAGCCTCTTTTAGTACTCTTTATGTGTTCAGTGGTTAGGATATGGGAAAGCAGCTGTCATTTGTATCTTCTAAGATGACAAAGGAAAATAGTTTCTAGTTAAGAAAATTAAATTTATTTCAGGTTTTGTGGTGCTTAGTGTAAAAGCTTGAAGGCTGCAAACTTGAAAGTAACTGTTTCCCAAAAGGCAAACGTCTCAGCTTAGTCTGACAGATAATAACCTAACTTTCAGAGTATCAAGCAAACCTTAAGCAACAGCCAATGCAATTTCTCCTTTTGTGTATACCAACAAGGAAACAGCATCATTAACTGTGAAATGCTGGATAAGAGGGAGACAGAGAAAGAGAAGTGTGGAAGGTTCTGCCAAGAAACTATCAAGTTGAGGATGGACAAAGACACAAATGCATAGGTTGTAAAGACATATCTCTAGTGTGCTATACAAAGAATGCCATTAAGTGTGTAGAATACTCTGCATTCTTYGGTAATTAGTAAAGTAGAAATGTATCTGATAATGGAGAAAATTACACTCTAATCCACAAGTGCATGTCAATGTTAGTTCATGAACGTGAAGTATCTGGAGATTCTACTGTGGTGAGATCTATGTAGTGCGATTTATTACTTTCCAAACCTAATGCCCTTTTATTTCAATAAATATTCTTGTTATTCAGACACCCTTCACTCCCTCCAAAAACCCTACTGTAAGCATGCTGGAAATTAAAAGCTTGAATATGCAGATAGTTTGCCTATACGAATTCCTTCTGGGTTGAAACTTGACATACACAATCTTTGTATAATAAAACTCTACTTTGTCTTTTATTGTATAATACCAATAGATAAATGGAAAAAAAAGAAAAGAATGAAAAGAAAAATCATAAAAGAAGAAAAGGAGGTGGACAGAAAATAATAAGTCTGAATTATTTCTTGAAATTCTGTCATTGGGTTGTCCTACATACAGAATAGATTATTAATAGATCTGATCAAAGGAAATGCATTGTGAGAATATAGTAATCTATAATGATTAGATGATATTTCATGTCCTAAGACGACAGCATCATATTCCACTGCACTGAAGACAATGAGGAATATTACAAAATCTGATGACAAAGATTAATTCTAGTTGTTATTCTAAAGGACGTTTTTTCAGCTGTTGCTATTTCTAAGAGAGAGAGATTCATTTTCCTCTATGGAAGTTAGAGTGGCTTTCTAATATGATAATGTCTGATATTTTGCTCCTTTGGTTTCCTTAAAAAGCTATGGCTCAGCTCTTCTGATAGTGGAAAGGCAAAATTAGTCTGCAATTTTTTTATTTTTGTGCAGTTAAAAAAAATCTTAATTTTGTTACAGTAAAAGATTTTAAAAACAAAGTTATTAAAGCTGCAATTATGCAGCAGCATGACTCAAGACAGTATTTGGAGGGCTGAGGCCTCCACCTCTTGTGGTTGGTAGTGTCATCAGAACTATTTGAGTGGCCATACCTGTTACATAGCTATTTAGGGATTGAGGCATTGTTTTCAATCACATGTAGTGGAGGTGTTGTTTGCAGATGTGGTGGTGGAATTCATTAAGCAGCTGATAAAACTCCAATAATAATGTCATGGAAGATCATAGGCCAAAACTGCCCTCTGACTTCGGGTACTTCTATTTCAAGATGCTCCATTAAATGGGCATGCTAGACATGACTTTTCAAGTTGTTGAGTGTTTGAGTGTATTGAGTATTCATTTCAGTTATTTTTCAGAAATACTGATCACCCATAATTTTCTGTGAAGGTTGCAGCTCCCCAGGTGGTGGGAGGGCAACGTATTCTCAGAAAGGAAACCCACTGCAGAAAGAAAACGGACTGTTCTTTACCAGAAAATTGAACAGCATGTGGAAAGCTCATGCAAACAAGAATTAACTGCAAATGAGGGGACAGATGGGCTTGGCAGCCTGTCCTTAAAATGTCATCCAGAGAAAAAAAAAAATACTCTTAACTTGGAGTGCATGTGAATGGGAGTGGGAGATTATTGGAGATTTCATGCCCAGTATATTTGTTTTTGGAAAAAAAAAAGCTTCATGCTGCATTTCCTTTATTTTTTTGTCAACTGGTTGAAATTTTCTTGAACTGATGCAGGTAGAGCTAAACACAAAGATTTCCCTTTTCTTCATTCTACTTAACAATAGGATACACAGATCATACCTATGGTTCTTTTCATCTGACCTGAAGAACAGAGCAACTGGTTGAGGAGAAGTTCACCTTCAAAGAGCCATTGACCAGCTCCGGCTGTTATCCTGTATATCTGGCATTCAGTCATATGTCTGTGCCGGGCATCTACCTGAACAACCCAGAACGTTGGAACACTCTAGAAAATGGCATTTTTTATTCTCGTGGTTAACCTTATGTGGCGGGTTGACCTTGACTGGCTGCCAGGTGCCCACCGAGCCACTCTGTTATTCCCCCTCCTCAATAGGACAGGGGCAGAAAATACAACAAAAAGCTCATGGGTCTAGATAAGGACAGGGAGATCACTCAACAATTACCATCACGGGCAAAAAAGACTCGACTTTGGAAAATTAATTTAATTTATTGCCAATTAATAACAGAGTAGGATAATGAGAAATAAAAGCAAATCTAAAAACACCTTACCCCCATACCCCCCTTCTCCCAGGCTCAACTTTACTCCTGACTTTTCTACCTCCTCCCCCCTGAGCGGCTCAGGGGGATAGGGAATGGGGGTTGTGGTCAGTTCATAATGCTTTGTCTCTGTTGCTCCTTCCTCCTCATGCTCTTCCCCTCCTCCAGCGTGAGGTCCCATCCACGGGATACAGTCCTTCACAAACTTCTGCAGCGTGGGTCCTTCCCACAGTCTGCAGTTCTTCAAGAACTGCTCCAACATGGGTCATTTCCATGGGGTGCAGTCCTTCAGGAATGGACTGCTCCAGCATGGGTTGCCCGCAGGGTCACAGGTCCTGCCAGAAAACCTGCTCCTGCATGGGCTCCTCTCCATGGGCCACAGTTCCTGCCAGGAGCCTGCTCCAGCGCGGGCTCTCTGTGGGTCACAGCTTCCTTCAGGGCACATCCACCTGCTCCGGTGTGGGGTCCTCCACAGGCTGCAGGTGGATATCTGCTCCACCGTGGTCCTCCATGGGCTGCAGGGGGACAACCTGCTTCACCACGGTCTTCTCCAGGGGCTGCAGGGAAATATCTGCTCCAGCACCTGGAGCACCTTGTCGCCCTCCTTCTTCACTGACCTTGGTGTCTGCAGGGCTGTTTCTCTCACATATTCTCACTCCTTTCTCCCAGCTGCTGTTGTGCAGCTTTTTTACCCTTTCTTAAATATGTTATCACAGAGGCACCACCAATGTCACTGATGGGCTCAGCCTTGGCCAGCAGCAGGTCTGTCTTGGAGCCAGCTGAAACTGGCTCTGTTCGACATGGGGGCAGCTTCTGGTGTCTTCTCACAGAAGCCACCCCTTCAACCCTGCCGCTACCAAAACCTTGCCACATAAACCCAATATACCTTAGCTCTTATTCCATCCATATTGATAATGTCCACAGTCTATAGGAAAATACCAATAAGAATTCCTGCCAGATAGCAAGATATAACAAAAGCAACATACTTTAACTGTTGTGTATGTGTAAAATGCCATTATACAACTGCTGTGCTTAGTTTGTGTGCAAAAAGCAGTGTACTGCAAAAACAAATCTATTAGTGTTCATGCTGTAATGAAACCAATAACAGTTTTAAAATTAAGAACACAATAAAACCAGCCAAAAAACAAGCAAACAAATAGAAAAAAAAATACACACTGCAAAAACCCAACAGATAAGAGGAAGAGCAAAAGGAATTTTCTTTTGCATTTCCAGGAATCAGAGATGAATACAAACTGACTGCTGAGGTCAGTTTCTGCTGTAGAGTCCACAACAGTTTTGGTAGTAAATAATAGATGTCACTGCTCACTAAGAATTCATTAATAGCACCTTCATATCCAGGCACCCTTGGTGATGATCAAAAGACAATTTTCTATGTTGGGAAAAGATGCTGTTAAGATGGAGTAGCCGATGGCCTAATAAGTCAAAGTATCTGGAGGGTGGGTGCCAAAGAGGTAATTTCCTATGGATGGTCAGAGCTATATTGTGTGATAGGAGCACAAAAAAGGGTGAGGAGCTGCTTTGCATGGAAGGGATCAACAGGTAACTCCGGGAGTCATGTTCCTTCTTGACCCCAGGGCATACAGACTCGTTTTGTCTGCAGGGAAAGGCAGGCAAAGCCATGGACAATTCTCAGGACTCCCTTTGTCTTGTTCCTCAAAGGAGGCACAGATGCAGGAGACGCCATGGAGCCTCCAGTGGTAGACTAGCAACTCTGCTTGTCTTTCTTGATACTAACACCATCTGAGAATGATGTTGGTGGAGGAGAATGAGTTGACAGAGACTGGGAGAGGTATGAGCTGAAGTATTTGTTTTGGTGTTGCATGTACAGAAAGCTTTGAGGGTTATCAGAGCAATTCAAATCAGCGCCGAGTTCTCCTCCTGCTTCATGTGTCATGTATTCTTTTCTCAGATTTGCACCAAGCTTTTTGCTCCTATTTGTATATCTTCATTAAGATTGTGCTCCATCTGGCTTTTAATAAGGAATGAAACTTAAAATAAGGCTTTGAATGGATAAGGAATTGTTTAGTCTGGCATATGTATAAGAAATTCCCACCAGAGAGCTTCAAAGTAGTAGCTACTGGCTGCATAGTGGCTGTCACTAATTCTTCACACATAGGCTGCTTTTAACTTAAATTTTCTATTACTAAGAAAGCTAATTTTACATAAAATCAGAGCTTTTCTGTGTGCCATAACTAGAACAAAAACTACTGCATTATTTAATCCTACCTTAATAGTAAACTAAAGTAGTCACCAGAAAAGGAATAGAAACATTTTCTGGTTTTCTCCTGCCTCCAAGTGGGAGACAACCTATTGGGCCATTTCATCATCTTCTTGCTTATTCCTTAATAATGCACAGCCTGCACCTAAGTAAATCCATACACCTTACTTCAGGCATATTTTTAATTAAAGGTTTGGATGGTCCGTATTTAAACGTGACTAAATGTATGTAAAGCTTTAAAAACTACAACAGCTCCTCAAGCTGAGAATTTTATAGATACTAGATTTTTCTGTAATAAATATAAAGCAAGACTAGTCAGGCATATTATTTCCCATCCAGATTGTCAAATGATATGGAAAAGAGTTCATACCTGGTAAGGAAGTAGTTAAAAAGGGCATAATAATAAATCACAGACTACAGCTAATGCAATGTACCAACTTCTTCTGGATATTTCTTTAGGCATAGCTCTGATCTACTCATCTTACAGTAAGCATTGCTACAGACTGGTGTATATTTATGAGCCTGATCAAATCCCTTCATATTAATAAGGAAACATTCAATACAGTCCTTTAAATTAGTATAGATCATCAGTATTTGCCCTGTCTTTGAAAATCAGTTGCACAGAATTTATAGAAGTCTTAATTTATTGGAAGTTGTACCTTGAAGAGGATTTTGCAATGAATTAACAATTTCATAAGAATTTTCTAGGTGTCAGGCTGGAGAAGGAATAATATTGCCTCTTTGGTGAAAATGCAGAAGGCTAAATGCTGCTTGCAAACAGATGTCTGTGAATTTTGATAGATTTATGTCTGTTTAAAGACCTTTTTCAGCATCTCAGATTTTCAGAAACAGACTCAAACTATTTTGCACCTGTATTAAAGAGACAATTTCTGCAGTGGGGTTCTACAAAGAGGCTGTGTGCACTGGTGGAATGTGCATTGATCCTACTAAAATTTGAGGGGAGCTAAGTCTTTAGTTCTCTTAGGCTCTTCAGAAAGTGTAGGTTGTCTGTCACCTGATGCCACTTAATGACTTACCTGAAGCTAGCACATAGCAACCTCTGATGGGTGGATTGCACATGGTACCTGGCTGTTATCTCTGAGAAGATTGTGTAAGGTTAAAGGGTTGGGACGCTAAACTTCATAGTTTCATCTGTTCACTTTGAATATGCAGATGGAGTTTCCCTAGAAAAGTTCACTGCATGAGGAGTTTCCTGCTAGGGAAAGCAATGCTTTTCAAGACTTATCCACATCACCTATCCTGGACCTGTGTTGCCTTTTACAATAGGACCTGTCTGGTGTTATCAGCTCTTGCTGTGAACATCTTGGTATATTTTCTAGGGGTCCTCACCTCCCAGATTTGTATGATTAGATAAGAACCTCAGATTTAATATTTTTGAAAGTGCATGGCTAAGCTTTTAGAGATATTGTAGAAGGACTGTAAGCCTAGGCTGAATCCTAAAAGTTCAGAAGCGAAACACAGCAATCCCCACATGATAATTTAAATAATATATTGCGTGACTGTCAGACTGCCAGACTTGTCAGAGGAGTTTGAGGCAGAGAATGGGAGCAAGGCTCCTCAGACCCAAAAGCAGCAGAGGAACAGTGGGTAAGTCTTGAGTACAACTCAGAGGTACAACTTGGGGGTTCATGTTGGAGAAGAGAACAGAACAAGGAGAGCCAGAACCATTGTAATCTTCATGGTATTTATGTGCTTGTCTTGCTCCAGAGCAGTGGAGAAGTAAGTGGATCCCTCCAGAAGAGGGGCAGAACCTGCAGGAAGCATTGTTTTAGGTCCTCCCAAATCTGATGTGTGGGTAGAAAGTTCACTCTCTTTCATCACAATTGTATTTGTTGTTTGTTTTTCACACTGCAATTACATTACCAAAAAATCCAGTCATTATAGGAAAAGCAACCATCCCACATGCTTTCTGCTGATCTGGTGTATTATGCTTTCTTCAGAACTAGTGTTTATAGATTCAGTCCCTCAGGATGGTTTCAGCACACAGCTAGTAAAAGATGAGTAGTGATTGACCATATCTTTTTAGTGAGGTGGAGCTGGCTGATGAAGCTTTACAGGAAAGAAAGGTAGCCTCTCACGCTGTCCTTCCACTCTCCTCTGAGAGTCAAAAGCTTCCCACCTCATCTCCTACTTCAACTCTTAGGAGAAATCATCCATCTGTCTTGTGTTTCAACCAAAAGCATAAGCACTGCTCAGAGTGACCATGCCCTTTCAGCCTCATGGCCCATGCCCCCTGCTCTGCATTGAGTCCCAGAGATTGCCTTTCCCTTTCCTGCTCTCAAAGCTTTCAGCAGTCAAGCTCTCTCTCTGCCTGCCCCCCATTTAAAGGCTAAAGGTGTTTGTGGTGAGTCCGCTCCAGACTGTGCTCTGCCTGTTCTGTTTGAAGAATGGTCCAAGCTAGAGGGGTACGGGTCACAACAGCACAGCCTGAAGGCCAGGCTGGATGTGCAGCATAGCTCAGCACAGCACAGGCTTGCGCCTACTCAGGTTAGCTGTTATGTGGATCACTGATTCCTTGGTGTACAGTGGTCTCCCAGTCAGGATCACTACATTCCACCTCTTGACCCACATACAGTTTACCTTTCCCAAAGATATTGTAAGTTACAGATTGCATTACTAACATAAGGGCTTCTCAAGCCTTAAGAACAAGGCCTAATAGAGCAGACATGGCCTGTTCAAGATTACCAATTCCTCAAATACAATGTCTTCTGCAAGGCTCCCAGGATAGTGTCTGGACTTTCAAGCAGTTGTGGACAGATATCTCTTCAAGACCTCTGTACTGACATGGGCTGCCCTAGGGTGCAATTTTTGTCACAGGTTTTCAGGAAGATGACTCCCTTCTTTTGGAATTCCATATGGTACTGATAACAGACCTCTCATCCCTGGTGGCAAGCATGAGGTGGCAACCTCCTGTTATTTCACTGGCTTTAGGTGCTGCTATAGGAGGTCTTGGTCCTCTTGTGGTCCGGGCTGATGGGCAGTGTCATTTCATTTGCACCCCATGCAGAACTACAGTGGGTCTTGGGCGCTGGAAAGGTTGGTTCTGCCATTGGGAAAGACAGCAGTGGAAAAGGGAGGGGAGTAAAAGAGGTTGTTGGAAGAAACGAGGGCTTCAAATTAGGACTGGGAAGAAAAAAGTACAGCGGGTAAGAAATGCGAAGGCTATCAAAGCAGGAGAAGGCTAGGGTAGATAAGTACAGAAGTAAGAAAGACCTCTGATGGCTGGTGGCTGACAGTAAATACAAGGGTACAGATGTCATTGCCTGTTTATACAGCATGACAAGCATATCTGTATTTCAGAATACAACTCTTGGTGTTTTGAGAACTTTCTGTTAAAGCATGTGGCCTCAGTAAATGCTTGAGGATTTTGTGGTGGTGATCCAAAGAGTGGTAGGTTAAGATTTGTGTGTCCTAACTAAGGGGAAATTGTTCATGATATGCGCATGGAGCAAATCGTCTGCTTTAATTTCCTCCACAGGTACCTAGCCTGCACACACCAAGCCACTTTGAAATTTGCGTCAGTGCACAAAAAGTGGGGATGATGGCTTTTGCTTTAACAACTCAGCACTTCTATGAATTTAAATGCTAATGTTGCCACAGCCTGTTTGCATCAGAAGGGGTCTTACAGATGTCATTCCACACTATATAGCAGTTAAGGGGAAAGGAAGGGTTGTAGACTTAAGTTAGGATCTGTGAGAACTGCTACATCATGCTTTTTATATTCTTTGCAAACCGGGTGTACAACATTTTTCTCATGGGACAGAGGCTATAAGGTGCCATGACCATAGGACTGATTTGCTTCACGTTTTTCATCTTTAAAATATAGAGAGTCCCATACTCAAAGGTCTACCTGGACTGTCGTGTATTCTTCCATTTGTGACACTCAGTGGTTTTTGTATTGCTGAACTGGCAGTGATACTTAGTAGCAATGTAGGTCTTGTTTAATGGTGACCCTGGGTTTCATCAGTCTCTCATCTAACACAAGCCCTGGGACATATTCATATTCTCATGTTCTACTAGAATCATTTTTTTTAAGCATTAGCTAGATAATTGCTCTGATTTTTGATAGATCTGACTTGATATTTAGGTTGGGGAACGTAAACAAAATATGTAGGCTGTGAACTACAGAGAATGTACTTGGTTGCTTGAACGACAAACAYGCCTGGTTCTTCCTCAGATCCCTGCAATTCAGCATTTGGGACTGGCAGAGCAGTGTCCTGCAGTAACTTCAAGTAGTAAAATTTTGTTTGCCATGGGCAGATGCAGTCCTAAAAACCCACTTGAATATGCAATGGAAGGCTGAGGGAGAGTGACTGACTTAATGGCAAAAATTTTTCTAAAAAAATGCCTCTGCTGAAATGACAGTTTGTTTAATATCCTGAGTTCTGAACTGCCCTCCGCCAGTGTCCCAATAGTCTATAGCCTTTTAAATGAAGTTTCAAAAGTGAAGATGAGATATTGTTTTTCTTTTCTGACCTAAGAAACCCAGGAGGTGTTGTGTTAGATGGAATGATGACAGTGGGCTTCCAGTGGGATAGGTGAAGTGGTGGAGTCTAATGGCAAGAGTTAATATTGTTCCAGCTTTCTATATTTATTCGTGCTGGATCAGTTGTATTCTCCATGTTACAGACTGAAACTATGATCAAGTTTATTAATTTGATCTTCCTTTTCAGACATAATTGTATTTCATTCAATTCCAATATTAACTTTTAGATTTATACTTGTCAAAAAAATTTACATAGGTGATGTAACTCTGTGTATTTTCAGATTAAAATGTTAGGAATCTATGATAAGTAATTGTTACCATTGTCAAAGTCCATCTTTGAAAAGCAAGTGTTTTCTCCAATTAGTTTTCAGTGTCAGAGTTTAAATGTCATGATTTAGAGAAGCACAGTTTTATTTTTAATGTAAGTGGAGATTATTTAAATAAAAATAGTCTGACTTTTATAGAAGCACTTTGACATAGTCTGTTTCACCTTCTTATGACATCTTAAGTGATTTAGTCAAGTGCGTATTTCATTTTAACAATACTGGATAAGGAAGTGAGTAGGTTATTTGTGTTGCAAAAATGAGAGGACTGTCTTTCAAATATCTTGTAGTTTTACAAAAATGACTTTTTATCTAATCAGGTCACAGCCTTTTTTCAGAAGACCTGAATAAACCTTACATAGTCCCGAATTTTGAAGTAAGAAAGAGAATCATGGGTGCTATGTGCTCCACTCTTTGACATTGTTGAAAACAATGATGTGCTTTATCCTATTTTTAAATGTTTATTTTGTCTGTGATGAGGTCATTTGTGTTAAAAAGAAATATTTTTTCCTAATGGACATCAGCTACCACAATCCACTTGCAAAATAGCTGTGCTTCTCTATGAGTTGCAAACATACCTTTTATAGACAACCACAAGAATTTATCTTATAAGCTGTTTTCTTCAGAAACCTCCTACTATTGCTCCTTAGAAAGCAAACCCATTCTTCTCTAAAAGCACAACATCTCTTCAAATGCCTTAATTTTTTTTCATCAACAGATTGATCTCCTGGTAAAGCTACTCACAGGTCGTGATCTACATTGATTCAATTAAATTGTTAATGGGAGTGCGGTTGTCTAGCTGGAGATGGGGAAAATTGCAGGGGAAGAAGGAAGTATGTTGTACTTTCTCTCCAGGTTTAAGTCCCTACCTCTGATAGCCGACACATCAAACACTTGTTCAATAATCTTTCTTCCAAGATGCCTTCTTTGAGAAGCAGGGCTGATGCAAATAGTCCCTTGCCTTGGAGCTCTCCTACTAAATTTGGATAGGACCTAATGTCCAGGGTGGTGCAGAACAAGGAGAGTGAGGTAGATTCCTTCTACTATGGCACAAAAAAAGAGAGACAAACCTCAACAGAAAACCAGACATTTTTGAACATTGTCTCCCAAACCAGCCCTGCATCTTTTAATCTGTTTCCTTCACAATCCAGATGCCATGTCCCCAGGTAATGCAACAGGTATCTTAGTCCAGTATAGTGGACTATACAGCTGTACACAGATGAATCCTTCTGTGCTTTGAAAGGTCCTTTTAAAGAGCAGAGGAACAGGTGCCACTGATTCTGAGGGTAGCAGTGACTTGCCCTGTCTTAAGATGGAACTTGATTAATCTACAACTGAGATCATACGGCACAGTTGTTTGTGGCAGCCAGCTAGAAGGGAGATAAGAATTTCACACTAGTAATCTGTGACTTTTGAGAAATCTATTTGAACTCGGTTTCAGAGAGTGGAGATGGTTAGCACAGATTGCTGTGTTGCTGCCCTAGTAACACCCATAGAAGGAAATATATAGAGAAGGTGTTTTTAGCTAAGACAAAGCAAAATATCTTTATTTATAAAATAACTGTAGTTTTTATCCAAACTTTTTCAAAACATACTTTGAACCATGCAAGCAGAGTTTAGATGGCAATGATTAGAGCTTCACAGAGTACCATCATTGTGATTTTTCACCCAAAAGAAGACCCTGAAAAACATGAAGAAAATGATTGACTTCATCCAAAGCATCAGCATTCATCAGTGGCATGAGAAKTCAGGCAAATTATATTTGTCATTTTTTCCACTTTAACTCGAATTATGACAAATTCGCATTTCTCTGTAGTTATGCGGTACTGCTTTTAGGTCAGAATGATGTTTAACATTGTCAGTCTCTGGAGATCACATTCAAGTGATTTAATGGATGACACAGTGATCAGGAGGGAATACTGAACTTCTTCTAAATATCCTCTTCTAGAAGTTTCATGTTCCTTGAGCCACAGTCTAGGTGATAGTTCACCTCCAGAGAGCTGCACTTTAGATAAGCCACCTGGCTTTTGTCAACTCCTGTGTAGCTCATAACTATTCATTTGATAAGAAGAGCAGAAAAAACATAGCTAACTTCAGCATCTTAAAAAAAAAAATGACGCTGACTGAAGAAAGATTGTTTCTTTCCTTAACCTCTTACTAAAAAAAAATCCAAATATGTGAGGGCAGTGTAGTAACTGCGTAAAGTAAGTAATACATGGCCTTTAAATGTCTGAAATTCTCTTATACAGGGGACTTAGCACATACGACTGATGGCATTTTATAATAAAGAAAACAGGTGATGCCCTTTCTCTGACTAATTTTATTTATTAATACATTCCTGTCATGCTATTATGTGTTGGCATATTTGGAATTTATAAGGATTATACACAGAGAAAATGTTAGGCAACTAGCTATAATTTCAGTGTGACCTTAGCTTGACTTATGCTACTAAAATGGTAGTAAAAATGATTGAAAGGAAGAGAGAGAAGGAGGACTATGGAAACTATGTCCAAATATGATTTACTGCTACATACACTGTAAACATCTCCAGAATCCATGCTTTCACTTACCTATAAATTGAGGTATATTCAGTTCCAGGCAGTAGCCACTCCAAGGAAATCATAGAGCAAGGTGGAGGGCAATGAGAATCTGGTAGGTAGATGTCTCACCTGAGCTATAGGAGACTTGCTTTCCCACAGACTTGTGTTATTTTGGGCAATTTCACTTACGCCAGATTTTTTCTGAAGTCATGAGCTGATTTGGGCTATACCGGCTTTTAAGGGGATGTTGCTTACCACTCTCTCAAAACTGGAATATTTTTGGATCTCTCAAGTGGGTAAACAAAAAACTCAAGGAATTCAAAATTGATAATCAGTTTAAGAAAAGTGTGACCTTGCCTTGTTGGGTTAAAGTTCCCTGTGTGTGTGTACAAGGGTTACTCATTCTTCCCCTTTTCCCAGAGACAGTGTCATGATCAGTACGCTGAAGATGTGAATGACCTGGTGATACGATGGAAATGTGGCCTATTAGGCAGGATTAGTATACCTGAAGGTAATGTTTTGAGCTTTGTGATCACTCTGTACCAGTGTCATACCCTCTAATTCTCTGGGAATGATTGGAAGAAGTTTGCAGGTTTTGTCAGAAACCTTCCTTTTGCAAAAGAAGAAATTATTATTATTATTATTTTGCAGTGTAATGTTTCCCAATGCACAGTATTCACCAAATTACACAGTCTGTGCATAGATCATATTTGGGCACCTGAGAATTTCTGTAGTCAGAGGAGTCAAAAGCTCTAACTTTTTGCCATCACTACCCCGCTCACTCAGTAATGATGGAGCACAAATAGGAGCGTTTCCTGGAATCTCATTTTCCCTTCTGAATTGTGGCCAGTATTTCACTCTGAATAATTCAACTCTGGTGTCCTTTGGTTTTGCACACGCTGTTGTATTGCCCTGCACAGAGAGACTGTGGCACCCAGCAAGGAAGCAGAACCTGAGACCCAGAGAAACAGTTGCATTACTCTCTGGCAAGTTTGCAGATGAAAAAGCCAGCCATTTTCTTACCCTTTCACATGCTGAGATGGTAGCAGCTGCTGGTTGGAAACAGAAACTAGTGTCACAATATGTKCATGTACAAAAACAAGTGGCTATGCTCGAGACGTTTATATTCCCTTTTTTCAGTATGGGGAGTATTTTACAAACTGTAGCGTGTTTTAGAATGGAAGAAACTTTCCTGGTATGAATCTCTGGATAAAATAGTACTTCCTGTAACTGTAAACTGATGTGTTGAGTTCATTATTCAAAGCAAATTAATGGCAACTGAAATAAGATAATGCAAGCATATAGTATCTTTGCCATATCCTAAACTCTTTTACTTGAGGAGTTTTGTCACTGTAATTTAGGGATGGTAACCTGAAGGCTGTTTTACAGCTTTTATAAAGATTTGACCCTAGGAATACTTCCTGTCTTTGATTGCAGCGTCATGGGATTTGAGCTGATCAGTTTTACATTGCAGCCCTTAATTTCATAGACTCTGACTGTTCTGAGCTTGTGAAGTATGCACATGCTGAGTTTTTGAAACATGCACACTCCTGAGCACTGAAAATCTCAGACCTAGATTGAATTTTCAGGTGATGACTTTTCCTGAACAGGGACTAGACGTTATTTAAAAAATATATTCCACAGAGTTTTTTATGTATCTTTATGTAATTTTATTAGAAGCTTGATAGTATTGTTGGAAAGCCTAAACTGATTAGTATCAACAGGATAATTAGAATAATAAATAGGTTAAAAAAAATCTCTGATGCTTATGGTAAACTAGATTTTATTTTTCTTAGTGCCCATTAGGCAATAAGAAAGTCAAGGTAAGTTGTCTTACAAACCAGCACATGAAAGCAGTTGATACACTGTGCTTGACTGCAGGTTATGGTTCATACTACACTCTTATTTAAATTGTTACACAAGTGGTTCATCTTTTTCAATATTCTCTCTTTAATTTACCTGGCTATATGTAGGAATTTCCTCCATGCAGATATCTCCAAGCCTTTAGCATACCCAGAGGAAAGGGGTAATATTTAGGAGGTCTTTCCCGTAACTATTTCAGGCAGCCAGCCCATTTACTGGGGCTTTGGGGAGCCTGTTGTAGCTGTTGTAACCTAAGTGGAAACCTAGCAATCACAAAATCTAATTAAATTAAAACTAGCACTAAAAAAAAAAAAGGAGAGAGAGAAAAAGAGAGAAAGAATATGTTGTTAAGTCATCTTGCTCCTCGTTTGCAGTGGTTTCAGCTCTCGCAAAGTTCAGGATGTCCATTTTAGAGTACAAAATGTGCCCAAAGCACACTGACCACTATGCACAGATGTTCTGCACTCACTTTTGCACAGCTGTGAACCACTGCGCATGCGGGACTATGCAGTGAAGAATCAGGTTGTGTCCTGCAGTGTCACAGTGCAACTGAACTTTAAACCTGTGTGGGCTTTAGGCTGAAAAAGGAGCTTTGATTTTTCCTTTTAGACGGGCCTAGTGAAGGAATTAATGCAATTTTTTCAACAGTATTACATTGCAAAGTGATCAGTCTCCTTCATGTTCTTCCCAGTGAGATCTAACCAGGATTTTGTGAAGCAGAATCACGCCTAACAACTGCTTCGTGATGGGAGACCTCAAGTAAACCTGGCAACCGTGAGTGGATTAGTGGGTTCATCCTGAGCAATGTGGCAGTCAGAGTTGAGAGGGTGTAAAACCTAACGACAGGCTTATTAGGATGCTGAAAGACTTTGTGGAGCTTTGCATAGGGGTGGAAGTGCTAAACCCTGTATTGTGACCAAATATCAATGAGATAATTATTTACCACCTATATGAATTCCTCTTGCAGTTGTTGTTCTTCACTCTCTGTCCTAACCTGTTGTGTACTGTTGCTAGGTACTCTTAAGTGCTTGTTATGTTTCACCCCAGTGGGGAATTGTGGAAGTGATAACTGCAGAACAGCGGTGGTGGCTAATAAAACCGTAATTCTAAAACGAGCCCTGCTTTCGCTAGCTTATTACTTTTTCAGAAATTCTTCCTTTGGGATAAAAAACTGTTGAGTCAGAAAGGGATAGGGACAAGTGATGCAGGTTTAGATACTAAATGAGTATGTTCAAGGGATATCACCTACCAAAGAAGTCATTCCCTCCCTAATTCATGGCTTACCAACATATCCTGCCTGTCTTTTTTCTTTAGCTGGAATGAGGTGCACAGCTGCCGAGAAGGAGAGTTAGGATCTGATATGAACAGATGCCCCTGACAATAATCATGTGAAATAATGAAAATAATACCTGCTAAAAGTATAATTTTTTAAAAATTATTGCAAAATCTTCAGAAATTCTCTCTGACATGAGTTTGACACTTAAAGATAGGTAGTAGTAAGCACTGAGAAAATCGTAAGTACAAATTGAAATGCTTCAAATGTGTCTACAACTTCTGTATACAAGTGGGTATCTAGATGCTGTTTATTAACCATACCAAAAATGCTGTAGATCGCCTCTTGCATTTACTGTTATGAAGAATCATGGCCAAGTTAATATGAATAAGAAGCAGCCAGCTAGATATGAGAAAAAAACAGATGTTAAAAACGGAGGCTGTTCCTCTCATTGTAGATAAGAGGAGGCCAGGCTACAGCTGAAAAGAGAAAGCACTTAAAAGGAGAAAATCAAACAGAAAGATAATTTATATAACAGTTACAAGAAATGAGAACAAAAGACGTGAGTTTATATTTAAAAAATTAAGCAAAACCCACGCCAAAATACTTCTACTATCATTTGGAAAGTGAATTGATATTTTGTAAGTGCTGAAAAGGAAGGACTGCTCATCTTGGGAGAGTATCCCACTTTGACTTTTGTATGTCTTGGGTGTTAAGAACTCAAGAAACTAGAGGCCTCAGGCCACTCAACAATATTCCTGGTAACCAGCTAAAACATGCTTACAAATACATGTTTGTGGAACACCCACTGCTACAGACTGGTTTGAGTGGGGTCCCACTGGTGACAAGTTGTGTGTATCTTGTCATTTTGTTGTATTAAAACTTCTGTGCCAGCAGCTATCCTTGTATAACTGGAGGAAGGCAAAGCTGTATTCATTCATAAACATGGCTGAAACTCCCTGGTATTTCTTTATAATAAAGTGTAGACAGGTTGTTTTTGATTGCAAAAGACTCAAGGACTTTGGAGACAGATTGAACAGTGAGCCAGGGAAACATCGCACAGCATTTGACTGCAATCCCAGGGGAATGCTGCAGGGCCTAGATGGATAGGAACGAGACAGACACAAGTCAGTGGGAAAGACTCTGACCTGAGAAGACTGATAGCAGGTGCTATGTATGGATGCACGCTAGTGCAGGAAACTATTTTAATAATTAATGATGGCCATAAAGCACAATGTGGCCCTATTACAGCACAGCAAAAAGTAATTATGCAGGCTCTGCTGGGGAATATTGATTGACTGACTTGATGTATAGTTTGGGCTTTATCCTTTGAGAAGTGTTTTATGTGGCTGTATTTAAAAACAAAGAGTTATGTTTGTACTTTTGTCCACTGTGGAATTTATAAATTATACAGCTTTCCAAACCCATTAAAAATCCAGTATTGCAAGAGAACAAAGATTTAAAACTAAGATGGAGGATAAAAAGGTGCAAAGACCCCAAAAACCTGATGTTTGCTGAAAGTGCCAGCTAGGGTGTAGGGTCATTGCATAACTCTGCCCCTGACTGTAACTGCATGGTCTGTATACCCTTTGCTTCTTCCCCTGGCCCAGTCCTGTTAACTGAGAAACATTTTTGAATTTTGGATAAAAAATTTCTGCCATGTGCCAGTTTTTCCTCCCTCTGTGTTATTTGCAAACATGCTTCTCAATAGCTGTGAGTATACCTTCTTTTTTTCCCTTATGGGAACAGTCTAGAAATTAGCTTTGGAGCCCCTGGAATAGTGTGTGCAGATCATTATCTATGTAAGTCCCATTTAGTTTAATTGAGCTCCATTTAAACTTAAATATGTTGTATTGAAAATTGTTTTCCGGAACTGTCCTCAGAGTATCTTGGAAAGGATTCCATGCTTGAAAAAAATCCGTTCGGTGTTCCTAAAGCTCTGCCTATGGGAAGCTAACATGATCTTTAACCATTTTCCAGGGCATTTTTTCCCCTACTTCTTATACAATTTTAAGGAGCTCCTTTCATTAAGAGCATCTCAGCTCTCATAATGAACAAGTTGAGTAATACTCTGGTTTGTTTGCTTCAAACTGGAGCAGAGTTGAAGTGCAGTCTGCTTCAAGGAGCTAGCTGGTTTTGCTTCCTCTTTGAACAAAGAGAGAGAATAAAGGTTGTTCTGCTTAGGAACTGTGTACACTGTAGTCTTCACTGTGTACACAGTTTGTGAAGACATACCT
Source organism: Phoebastria nigripes (assembly GCA_035582835.1). Taxonomy (NCBI): domain Eukaryota; kingdom Metazoa; phylum Chordata; class Aves; order Procellariiformes; family Diomedeidae; genus Phoebastria; species Phoebastria nigripes. The sequence goes on from JAYKAV010002996.1 coordinate 31,644, forward strand.
GAGCTAACATTAAGCTAAGCAGCCGCAATGCTGCCAGAATACCATTGAGTGTTGGCTTCAAACTCCCAAGAGGGGGAGGCTGTGAGTTAATATTGTGCTGACCTCCACGTTGTAGTGACCACACCTCACTGAGCTCTCTGGGGTAGAACTCAAGATTGTCCCCAGGAGCTGCTGTCACGGCTGTGACCTCATGAGATGCCATTCATGCTTTGTGTTGTGGGTTTAAATGAAGCTTCAGGATGTAGGTCCAAAGCTGTCTTCCACCCTTGCTGAAACCTGCAGTGCTTGTATTTTCAAGCAGGTGAATACAGCCAGTCCAATCTCTCTTTTCCAGTACAGGAGCAAACTGTTTGTACCAGGAATATGTCATGCCATGACAGAAAAAAAAAGAAAAGAAAGAAAGGAGCTGGGTTAAAGTGAGTCTGTTGCATGACTTTTCTTTTAACAAGGCAAGTGCTCACCAAGGATTGTGCTGGGGACCTCTTGGAATGTAGCGTGATGCCCCACTCCTTCCCACCTTTTGCCTGGGCTTCCTTTGCATGGAAAATAAAAGTATGAGATGAAGAGTAGAATTGGGCCAATGTGTGGTCAGCTGATGTCCCACCATGAGACAGCCAAGTCATGTAAGTAGCCCCTGGAAACTGGGAAGCAGACCTTTTTCTAGTAATATAGACTAGGTTAGTGGTACAGAACATAGCTATAGACTCCTTTGGTTTCCTTTATAATTAGTGATGAGAAATAGGCAGGTTCGAAGAGCTCATCTGAACTACTCTTTTGGAGGTGCCTGTCTCTTTCAGTGAATATAAAAGGAGTTTGGGCAACCGAACTCTCATCGTAGGTACCAAAGTTAGGTAGGATGACCTGAGGCCAGAGAGTCCTTCCACAGGGCCTGAGCAAGTGCTCTGTCCTTTGACAGTTTCATGAGTCTGAAGACTTAAAGTGATGCAGAAAGACTAGATCCCAGGAAAGATCCCATCATACATGAGAATTAGGAAGAATGGTTCACTCATTAGTTTTTGAACAGAAGGGAAAAAGGGAAACAGATGCAGTCCTCACTGAAATTGTATGCACATTGTATTTTCTAGCGACAAAATAAATAAATACTATTCTAACTTGCTGGTGGTGTGCTGCTATGCAATCTTTTGTGATGTAAGGTTTTAGCCAGAGGGGACAGGAAATTAATCAATTCTAGCATGTGAGTGTCAGTAATTGTTTTTACTAATATGAATTTGAAATGAAATGTACTGCAAAGAATGTTTCAGTTATGGGAAAGATCAATCCACTCCCGAGGCCCCCATCTTTGTTAATAAGTTGCTTCCTTGCGAATAACATCTCACTGATCCTTAAAAAATCCAGAGGCTTGTATTTTAAAAACATTGATGCTGCTGCAGGCAAGGTGATTGCAGCCATTAGTTCCTCTTTATGTCAGGGGAGGATCTGGCATCAAAAACCCAGAGGATTACTAAACTGCTTCACCAATGCCTTAGAAACAGAAAGTCCTATTGCATTCACAGGAGGAAAATCACTAAAGTGGGAAACTTCCCCTTCGTTAATCTGTCTGATGAATTGGAAAATCAAAGCAATTGTAGATGAGAAATATTGCCTATTTCTTATTTTTTTGAAGTGTTTTACACCCTGCATGCTTGGTTCACATTTCATACATTCTTCCTGGTAGCCATGAAGAGTGAGCTGGGAGACTGCTGAACTCTGATCACGCAACTTTATGGTTTCTTTTTTAGTCATCTGATGTTTTATGTGGTGTCAAAGATGTTCATAAAATGGATGTCTCGCCTTTCTGAAGAGAGCCAAGCTTTTCAAACCAAAGAGATGTGCTGTTAGTACTAACCATAATTATTAAATAGTAATTGCATTGCCTTAAGCTTTAATAATGTTTAAAATATAAATTGTCAGGAAAACTACCAACAACAAAGAATACTTCTCATATAGCGAAACAGTCTTTAATGCCAAAGTTACAATACAGAAAGCCGTATCTCCAGCTGATCCACGCTTAGGGAAGTAAAAAATGCACAGCTGATTTTCTGCTAATTTGCCCTAGTTTATTTGAGCTAACACAATGGAAAAGGTCACTCAGCCAACTTCAGGACCTGTCATCTGTGTTAACAGTTTTAAAGCAATTCTTGAGAGAAAACCTCATTGGGGATGTGGAAGAGAATAGAAATGAGCATGAAATACAACATGTGTTTCTCAAAGACTGTTGCTTACTACTCTCGCTGTTTATCTGAGAACAGACAGTACCATGTAGGAAAATTACTAAAGATGGAGAAGTTGGGTCAAGAATAAAAATTCTTCCTTTGCAAAGAAGAATGTGTTTCATTCAGAGCAACTCCAGTTCAATGAACTTTTGCTGAATTTAGAGGGGAATTCTGGACAGCTCTGAGGTTCTTGGTGGATCTGCCTGGATCTTGAAGAACTGGAGAACTGGAGTTTCCCAGCCCTGTGGCTCTGGGAGCAGTTCATGTGGCAGGAGAATGCAGGGGCTGAAGATCCCGTACACGTGTGGGAACTGCTCGTTTACTCTGTTTCTTATCACATTCTTAGCTTTTGCAGGTGGTGGTGAAACTGACTGCCAAAATGTTACGTTTGCTGTTTCACGTTGCTGTCTTTAACAGATTTTAAGTGTTTGCTTCCAGAACTGCAGTGAGAGACTTGGGTGATGAGGATATACCCCCATCACCAGTTCTGTTTTGCCCCACTCTTCTTCTCCCCTGCCTCTCTACAGCCTTTATTACTTGCTGAAGGTAGTGTCTTTCTTTCCTGCACTTCACCTTCTCTTCCAGCTGCTTAGAGTCATGACCTCCCTTTCCCCTTCTTTGGAGCCTCCTCTGGTTGCTGGATGTTGGTGATAGAGGTTATAAGTGCCTGGAGAAAGCTGGAAGAGCCAGGGAGTGGGGAGGGGACAGATGGTTGTGGTAGTGAAGGCAGCAGCAGGTGCTTTGCAGTGACTCTCCAATGTGGTGGAGGGACCTCTTGCCATGGCTACAGCTGCATCCTTTTGTCAATAAATAAATGCRGGCTACAAGACCCCTTTCTCTCTCTCAGTTTTACTGCCTAGCCTGCCATAGTAAGCCACCTTGCAGAAGGGAATTTTACAGATTAATTCAGAGCACTGGGAATAAGCTGCATCCTGACCCCTCTTCATCACCAGAGACATATCTCCATGGGCAGATGGAAACAAGCTTAGGCATTTTCTTAGTGCTGTAGTCTGGGACCTACATAGTTTTATGAGCATGTGCTCAAGCAAATGTTTACTGGCCTGTAGACAACATGGTCTGTGGGCAGAGTGAATTTGTGTTTGTCTACCATCTTTCTATGTAGAATGCCTAACATTAGTCACATTCATTTTCCTTCTAATTTAACTAAGAGTGTGAAGAGGAAAACAATAGGAGCTGCTGGAGCTCTGTCTACATGAAGAATCTTTTTGGCATTAACACCAGTGCCTTTCAAGTGAGAGATTAAATCCAAGTGTTTGAGAAGACATGTTCAGGGGTCAGTCAAGTGGGAGTGTTCATCACTCGTAACGTGGTGCATTGAGAGGAGATAGAAATACTGTATTCCACACGATTTTGCCTAGTGTATGAAAGGGTTCTGTTCCAACATGGGGGAAGCAGAACATCTCTGCACAAAATGTAGCGCCTGGAAAGCAAGTGTTCACACCAAACGGAGCTCTGTGTCTTGCCATGCCCATAAGTAGGAATCTCCACAGACCAGTGTATCAAGAATGATGTTAGTAAGGCAAACTACAACTTGGTTTCACATGTGCAATGTCTTAAAGTGTTGTCAAACTTATTTCTAGCTTGGAAGAATAGATGTGATTTAGTGTCTTCCATGGGGGTGAGCTGATGAGTGAAATGGGTGCCTTGAGAGTACTGCTTCCCTGTGTAACATGTGGTACACCAGCCCCGGTATTGATTGCCTTAGGCAGAGCTTTGTCAGCAAGCGAAAATGCAGAAGATGTTACATTAACAATATATCTAAAATTCAATGCCTTTTAACAACTGTTGTCATGATCACAAGTCTTTGGCTGTTATTTCTGTCTGTCTTGCTAGTGTCTTAGATTTTCTTCCTTTGATTAGTTAGGATTTTCCAGAATGTTATGGGTGAAGTTGCCTACCATTTGTACGCCTTGCAACCCCACTGGATTGTCTTGTCGGATGCATCTTCTTGCCCGTCCTCCCCAACAGCCTGAGGCAGTTCACCAGGTTTGGAGTGAAGCTATTCCTGCAGCTTCCAAAATATGTGTTTCTCATGTTGACGCTGCCCTGAGAGCAGGAGCATGGAAACATAAGTGTGCATGGCTTTTGGTAGCAATTAATTAGTAATCTATACCCAATTTGAAGCTCAGTTTATAGAGTCCAGCATTGCTTTCTCCATAGTTTTACCTAAACTTCAAAGAAATCCCAAGTGAATAGGTAGGTTTCAGCAGAATATATTTGGGACACAGCTGAGCCGGACCTCTAGACTTGAAGTTGAACGGGCTTTCTGTTTAGACTAAATGATGAGGGGTGTGTGCTTTGTGCCTCCTAGAAGAGCAAACTCATTCTCTTTTACTGAAACTTTCCCACCCTGTCTGCATAACTAAACATTCATTGAATGGGGAAAGGACTCAGCTGTCCTCCTTTCCATAGTGAGTGCCCTAAAAACCATACTGAGGAATCTTTCTAGCTTGCTCTCTCGAGACCATATTTTTAGGGTAAATGAAACAGTATTGATAGAAGAGACTGACAAACCCCACTACAAAGACCCTGTAGCCAGGAACAAGGACATTTAACTCTCGTAGGCGATACCAGACTGGTAGTCCTTCCCCCATTACTGTTTAATTATTTGTGCAGCTTCAACAAAAGGGACTAAGACTGCCATATAAGTCACTTTTGTCAGGGGAGAGATCCCTATGTTTTTATATAAGAAGGAAGTCGTCCCAATCGCTTTGATGAATAATCCAGTTCTCTAATTTCTTTTCAAATTTAAACAATTACCTGAAATGAAATGTTTCCTGTACAATATGTCCTTGTTTTGGACATATTCTCTCTAATTTTTCTGTCCAGAACGCAGTCTTGGTACTTACTGGCAGGTCTGTGAACCAATGTATGCACTAGAAATTGGTTCAAGTGACAGCCTAAAGATTACTATCTTGATGTAAAGTTTCATGGTGTCATACAGTACAATATTGAGATCGTCAATCTAATTCTAAATTAAATAGTCCAGTTACAGATTTTGTGTAACTGCAGTACCTAAATATTCTAGTACCTTTACATAGTTCCCAAATAAATGCASATTTTTAAACTCAGATTAGTGCACATGTAGTTAGTGCAGATTATTTTAATTCAAAAACTAGCTGGAGAAGGGATCAACGTTTTTTTCTAGTATTGTTTGGAGAGGAGCTATCAAGTGTTTTCTAGTTTAAACCAAACCTGACCAAGTTCTCGTCAGACTTGCAGCCCAGTAATTTTTCTGTAGCAATCTACCATTATACTTGAAAATATTAAACTAATCTCTCATATTTCTTTCCTATGCTAGAAAATTCCTCAGGGGAAAGATCCTTTGTATCTCCATGAGAAAAAAAAAAAAAAAAAGAGCTAGCCAGGTTTCCTCCATCCAGAAATGATCCAAAGTTCCTAAGTATTAAGCATTGTAGGGCAAACTTTAGCAAAGGTTGCTGTATCCTTACTTACAATGGGCTTTCATTCCTTATCTTGATTTTATGCAGGAACAAGTAAAGACTGTGCCAAATATGTTTAGTTTTCAAATAAACTGATGGAGCAGAGCTGTGTTTAGGACTTGGTTAAAGAGGGTATTTCATCTGAACTGAGCATATGTGTGAGCAGAGATGACAAACTGTTACTTACAACTTCAGTCAGAGTTATTGAAGCCAGGCTGAGCAAGGGTATTGATGAGGAAAGTTCCCTCTCAATAAATATGTAAATGTGTGTGTGTGTAGTTGAAGAAGATGGGGAGAGATAGTCTCTAAACTAATAGATGGTTGATTTTCACACGTAGCAGTTCCAACTCAAGCATAACGTTATCCTTTCAGCTAGCATGCTAGAGGGTTTGTGTGCTCTGACCTTTACCTGATCTGACTTTATGGCTGTGCGTCTCCCACTGGTGTTAGTGGGAAGAAGCACTGATAACGGTCTCTGTCAGTGTGTTTGCACTGGAGAGACAGCAAAGCTAGCTGTAATTAAGGTAGAGTAGCAGAAGCAGTCTAGCTGTGGTCATAAAGAAACTCTGTGCTTTTGTGGGAATAGTGCTTCCATCGGGCTGTCCTGCTGGTTTAGAAATAGCTTATGCTTTGCTCCACCAGTGCTTCCCATCTCGTGATCCAAAGATGCTCCTTGAGACATAGACTGTGGTCTGTGAAATGACTGGAATTGCTTTCTTTTCTTAACATAAATGTGCATTTTCCTACAAAGCAGTGAGAGAAAATAAAAGGAATGAATGAACACTCATAGTCTGCTCTAATTTTTACTTGGTTATAARGGAACAGTTGCAACAATACAGTGAGTCACTGTGGCACAGGAGGGGCAGTGATTTCTCAGGTTAAAGGAGGCTGAGAAACACTGTTCAACTCTATGCTGTTGCAATATATCCTCCCAGAAGGAAAATGTATTTTTAAGCCTGACAGTGAGAGAGAAGGAGTGACTGGATAGTGGAAAAGACCTCTTTGTACAATTTGTAACAAGGAAGAACACTATTTGGAAAACTTTTCAGAATTTGAATTTTTGTGTTAAGGACCATACAAATCTAGATGCAGAGTGGCAGGTTGGAGCGGGAACAGTGATGCTTTGTGAGCCATTTCTGGCTGTCCTTAGTCTTCTAATCATTCTCCACTGAGCTGTCAGCTCCTGTGGCATTGAACTATCATTTCCAGGACCTCTGATTTGGTGGAAGGGTAGCCATTTCTTTGAAGGAGAGTAGGATTTATGCTAATAGTTCAGAAAGGACCATAGAAAATTGCTGCCTACCTCAATCTGATTTGCTGCCAGGGCTTTTTTCCCTGGCTATTTTTTGATGGGGTATGTGATTAGTGGGGATACAAAGTTGACTTACATTTACAGATTGCATCATCACTGTTGAATACCAGGAATCCCCAAGGCTCTGGCAGTGCTCTCGGTGAAACAGCAGGCTTTTCTGAATGGCTTGCATTTCTCTTGCCATTAATTCTCCTTTAGCTTTTTCTGCTTGTTTGTTTCCCTCTGCTCATCTAGTAACCTAAACTAACATTCTTTACCTCCCTCAGGTCTCTTTGATTTTAGATTTTTCCCTGCAATTAGTCATCTGTGTCAAGTGAAAACTGAAGCAGGTTTACAGCATTGCTAGTGCAAAGGTTGCTCTGTAAAAAAGAAAGATCTAGCTTCCCAATTCATTGACAGCATTATGGAAATTTGCCTGTTGAGGAGGTTACTTGGAAGGCTTTTTGTTGTATTACTCTCTCTTTGCACCTTCTCTCTTAGTTTCAACCTGAATATGTCTTCTGGTGCTGTATCATGTGGGTTAGTGCAGCCCATTGCAGAATATGTTGCACATTAAATCCAGAACACAGTGACATTTAGGCACACTTGTGCAGATCCTGCAAAAGGATAAGAGGTCTAAGCAGCTCAGTGTTTTTAATTTTGAGCCAGTAAATGGCATTTCTATTTATTGTTTATCTGTTGTCAAATTTTAAAGGCAGAGAGCTTTTGCTTTAAATGTAAACCTTAAGTAATGAACTCTGGGAGACTGAAACATAAGATTTTCCATGGTGGATCAGACTATTTTGCCATTGTCTGTAGTATCCTAACACTGTCAGTGACTAGTAGCAGAAAGGTAAAGTAGAAAAGAGGGGACACGACTTATTTTATAGTAACTTTTTAAAATGACCTGCACAAAGCAATCTTGACTCATGCCTGGAGCTTCCAGACATTATAATAATAACAGCTTTTAAAGATAATATGATTTTTCTTTTCATTTTGTAAAATTCAAATGCTTTCCCCTTCATCCACATCCATGCCATTAATCTTACTCTCAGTCTGGACTTATTGGTGTAATGTTATTGTCTATGTGTTTAGGTAGAGGTTATAAGAAAGTGAAAGCACAGAAATGGTGCTAGGCTTGATGACTCCTACATTTAGCACATAACTAAGCCACTCACAATACACGTACCATAGCTGACAGGAAAACTTAGTCCAAATCAGGGTATTTGAGATTGTGCATGGTACCCTGACAACTGGCATGTATCCTTTATGATGTTAAAATGCGGTTAACGTAGTTCATATTTTATACTCCTTGCGAACAGTCTCTGCCCTTGCTGTGTTCAGGCTTTTCAGTTCTCTCCCTGGTGTACCAGCAGGAGGAAGGAGCTCTCTGAAAGGTCCTGCACAGCCTGGTTGCAGTAAGTTTGGCCCAGATGCCATTGAGCCATGTGAATCCACGGGTATGGGGTTTTTCCTGTTTTCTTTTGTCTTCTTTTTTCTGCATATTCCTCAAGAGGGTTCAGTGGGTTTCCTCCATGCAATCTTGTTAGTTTTAAAAGTCCAGAGTGGGAGGCCTTGAGAAAGCCTTTATTCAAGATCCTGGCAATGGCAAAGTCATGGGTGGCCAGCAGTACTGTGTTCACGGTCTTAGCTGGAGTGGTAGACACGACTGTGGGTGGATGATGGGAAGGATGAATGACAGGAAGAGGTTCTGCAGGGCACAGGACCTCAGCTGAGCAGCTAACTCTTCATATAAGCTTCACTTTCCGTCTTTTAAGCTCTTTACTGCTAATACATGCTTGAAGACAGCTGCCCTGTTCCCATGAACTCCCTAGTGGGCTCCTAACCCTAGGAGAGTACTGTGTTGTTATTGCAAAATAAATACAATTTATTACTATTTGCATCACTTTTTAGTTCGTATGTAAAATTTTTAGTGTACTATGCAAAACTATCCAATTATTTCATAATCAATTAACATTGCCAACTTTCCTGCCTTAAACTGAGGAGCCCATGCTACATAATTTCAGCCTAATGAATCCCATAACATTCTGTGCCTTGACCCAGAAGTTCCTCTTACCCTAGTTTGCCCTGAATTCCTGTGTCCTCTGATGCCCAGGACAGAATATCAGTTTGGAATAAAGAGATAGCACAAAATATATGGAAATTGGAGGAGGTGATGGATCCAAGGGCATGACAGCCTTCTATTTCAGTACTTACTGAAAAAGGAAGTAAGCAAGCCAACCCAAAAGACCTTAGTGTTTGAAAGGATAACACCAAAAATTGCACAGCATGGAAGGGTGGTATTGCAGTCTAGTGATGCTCAGGGCAGGCAGCATTGAATGTTGTAGGAAACAGGAAGTCCACAGCAGATGCTGGAGTTGTATCTACTGCTTTCTTGCTGAGGTGGGTGAGTTAGGGGATGGCAGCTGAGATTTCCTGCAAGATGGTTCTATTTATGGCTGCAGCTGGCAATGTTGTAGTGCCAAAGATAATAAAAGATTTAATCTAGAGGATGGTTTGGCACAATAACAAATGGGTGCAAAACTGGCCCTGAATAAATTGAGATGGAAAAAGGTTCTAACCATTAGTGGTGTCAGGTTCTGGAGCAACTCTCAAGGCAAGGCATTGAGGAGGGGGAAAGGGGATGTCAGTGGTTCCAAGTGGCATGTTGCTGCCATTTGATGGATACTGTAGGGTGTTAACAACTGGGTTTGCAAGGTACTGGGCTCTGAAGCAGGGGCTGGATTCCCAACCTGTCTCCTGTGTTCTTGTCTGTTTTTCTGACCCTTTCCCAGTCAGGATAACAATAATGATTTTCTAATTTTTAACAAGGCAAGATACCTGAATTGTGAACCATCCTCTATGTCTTAGTCTTAGGCATCCAATGCTGTAACAATATAATGCCAAGACACCTTAATAAGCCCCTATTTACTGTCTGACCCTGAATCATGATGGTCAATTCTGTTACTTAATAAATGTTGGAACAACACCATTTCCCTTCTGTCTGCTTACCCAGCTTTCCTGACAGGCAGGGAGAACAGGTCTAACAGGCCAAAAACGTGGCTTGTGTCTGACATTTATTGTGATAAAATCTGACATTCTGAAATCTGCCATTCAGATCTTGTAGAAATGCAAAATGATCTGGGTCTGGCCACTCTGGAGACTCAAAGTACAAGTAAATATGCCCATACTTAGACGGGACGTTAACAGCTTCTGTAAAAATTCAGGTGGAAAAACACTTCAGTTTTTACCATGATTTCGTATATTCTTGTATTTCTGAAATACTTATTTTTCAGTTGTAAAGAAAAAAGATGTCTGTATTCTTTGTCTCTTCTCAGAAAATTACAAGTCCCACTCATTTTAAGTCAATTTTGCTTAAGCCAGGGAGACTCAGTGGCCTCCAGTATGGCATTCAAATGCTGTACTTTCAGATAAAGAGCAAGACTTCTATCAACTCAGTAAAAGTCAGTATTCAACAATAGCTCTTTTTTGGAACCACAATGAAATATGCCTACTGTGTCTAAAAAATGGGTTATTTTAGCTCCAAATTGCCACTTGCCTCCTACTCAGTATTCTGACACTTGGGATTATTTCTGCTTCATCCTTGAAAGCTTTCCCAGTACATATTAAGCAAGCTGAAACTCATAACCAAAGTCCTGTCCTTGCATGACTTTCTTCTCTCATTTAAAAAAAACCAAACAAAAAAACCCCAATGAAATTTGTTCCTCTTTCCTGATGGTCTATGTAGCTAGCTCCTTAATGAGTCATCAGACTTTTCAACTGATAATTTATCAATTAGATTTGTGTCTCCCCACCTTTTTTTACACATGAAGTATAAGTGATCTATGCTGAAAGGTTAAACCTTTTCTTTTGAATTTATGCCACTCCATAGTATAAGCCAGGTCACCTTAATACCAGTTACTTTATAAAGTCCAACTGCTTTAATGTGTGTACTTCTGGCAGTGTTATGGTAAATATGTTTGTTATTCAGGCAGTGTGCCATATAATATCTTTTTTTTTTAAATCTCTAGATTTGTGCCCATACTCAGACTTTTGTTTTCTCATCCAGTTTAAAACTTGCTTTTGCCTTTCATCCCTTTGTGACTTTCCAGGGAGAGTTTCCAGAGCTGTAGTTATGTCAGCTCTTTAGGTCTGGTGCCTAAAGACAATCTTGGAAGTCCTGGAAGCCAAGACAATCTTAATGCTTCCCATATAAGAACAGAGATGGGAGAGTTTTACACATCAGAGCAAAATCCCATTTTATTTGTTGTCTAGCATGCCCATTTGTTTTCAAAGGTCCTTGTAGCTGACTACTCTGCTATCAGGACTATAAACCTTTATTGTGGCTCTGAATTCAGAGAAGCTTAGACATACTTGAAGAATTTCATTTACAGTCACACGAAGACACTTAAAAATGAATGGTTTTTTGGAAGAGCTGTTTAGTTTGCTCTCAGATAGTGCTTCTGGTCTACAGGAGAACACAGAGAAAGGCTGTCTCAATCTGACATAACAGATAAAGATCTTCCCAAACATTAAAAATTTTCAAAAACATTAACTTTTCAACATTAAGGAAATGTTTAAAAATAGCCATACTGCTATTTTTCATGCTGCCCTCTCAAAATGTGAGTGAAACAGTCTCATAAATTTTAATATGAGAATTGTCAGAATGGTACAGCTGGGGAGAGACGAGGAGGAGAGAAGAGTCCTATCCCTGCCCTTATAGAATTGAAAGACTCCTTCTTAGACTTAGATAAAACCAGAAACTATTAGGTGTTTGGGAGTTTCTTTTTTCAGATTGGACTTGCAGTAGAGTGTAAGAGAGTTAGGGAGCCACCTCTCACTGAAGTTCAGTGTGAACTGACAACACCAATTTTTTTAACCTGTTCTGAAAAGCCCAGCTTTAAGTCTTTCCTTTCCTTTTTCCTTTCCTTTTCTTCCTTTCCTTCCTTTCCTTCCTTTCCTTCCTTTCCTTTTTCCTTTCCTTTTCTTCCTTTCCTTCCTTTCCTTCCTTTCCTTCCTTTCCTTTTTCCTTCCCTTCCCTTCCCTTCCCTTCCCTTCCCTTCCCTTCCCTTCCCTTCCCTTCCCTTCCCTTCCCTTTTCATTGCTGGATTCAGAAAGTCCAAATAATTATTGTCTTCCTCCTACTACACCCTCCTACTTTTTTGAAGAGGCTGTGATTTGTACTGTCATGGAAGTGCTACATTTTTATGAGTTATGTTCTTTCTCTGTGCATGTCTGGAAAGCAAGGGATATCATCTGGGAGGATGCATAACTTGTTTTCTCACAGTTGCTGCATTTCTCATTCTTAAAACTGTTTGCTTGGGCTGCTCTTTTTCACTGTGTGTTTATCATCCAAAGTAAATTTCACACCAATCATTTTTGTCTAAAGTAAAGGTCCTGAAGAAATGTGCAGAAGTTTAACATAATTTCTACTCTCTTGCAGCTTAGATATCACACCTGAAGAAACTAACACTGGAAGCCTCCGTATTTGATTGAGAGGCTGGATTCTTTTTTCTGTTCCCTGGCTTTCATTTCAAGCAGTAGAAATCTCCCTATAAGCAGACTACAAGAGCCAAGATTCCCTATGGCAGAGACAGACAACTTAATACATTTGGATAATTCAGGTTTCTTAGCTGACTGTCTGTTATTTTCCTCTTGCCCCAGTCAAAATAAAGAATGAAAATATTTTCAAGATGAAATCCTGCCCTTATTTGAAGGCCACTGTGAAGCTCCCATTGCCTTTAGCTGGGCTAAGATGGCTCTCTAAGCATTTTTAATCATTTACTCTTCTTTCTGATGTTTTCAAGCAGGAGAACATCACAGTCATTAAAAATGTCCCACAAGACTAGGGAATGATCTGGGAGCAATTTGATCCCAGAGAGGCAAGTGTTGATGTTCCAGCCCTACTACAAGCAGAGTCTGCGAGGGCTTTTTAATCCACATTTATACACAGTGAATGTTGAGCACCGGTCTACCTTGCAGCCTWTTGTGAGTAATAGCTAGTCAAATAGTAATTTGTCTCTTAAAAAATGTTAGTTCAATTGAAACAGTGATATGACTGCTAACGACGTGCACAGAGGTGTCTATGGTCCTCTGCTATACTCACCTATTCTAACCACCAGTCACTTATATCTGCTTTCCTCTGCCCCAAGATGATGACATTAGGACCAGTCATGTGATGTGACATAAGGTTTGGTATAGTGGTCTTTCGTAACAGGGCTACCGCCTTGATGTTTTTTGCAGATCCTTTTGCTAAAGAATGGTGGGGACTTGGAGGGAAGGTCTGAATAGTGCATAGTCACAAGGTGATGTCCTGGTCCTGCAGCAAAGATTCTTGGCAAGTAAAGATAGCTGCTGTGCGTGACAGATCCTTGAGATCAGGCTCTGAGAAAAAAGAAGTGATTGGCAGAAATTATCTTTAAAATAGGGATTTTGCTGCTCTCTACCTTACTGTGAATAGTGTTATAGCCTAAAAAATCCAGCCAGTGCCTGTAGCTGTTATTTCCCAAGGGTCCTAGGAATTCTAGCTGTTTGTAAGTAGGATTCAAATTAAAAAAGCATGAACACAGGTTGTGAAAAAATTCTAGTGTGGGTGGAAACTATTGTTGTGTACCTTTTGGAGTCATATTGACATTTTTCCTTAATTAACAAAAGATTAATATGAGAAGTGTGTTGATTTAGTTGACTAACTAATTGAAAGATTTTCTGGAAGAATAAAAGATACTTTCTGCTTTAACCAATTGAAACCTCAGTGCAGAGATAACAGGCTTGTCAAAGAGAACTAGAATTACAGAGCACGCGTGTTGCCATGCTCATTGTTGTGACCTGAACTCAAACCAGACAAAGGAGGCTGATTCTGCTAATACGGGTTTTCTTCTTAGGGAATCTTATTGGACTGAAAGTCTGCGTGTGCTTCACATGCTGTTCTTCACGGCCAGAAGGAGGGTAATGGATGGAGGTCAGGGAGTTCAGTCAGTAATTCCTTTGGGATAGTGCAGCTCATTAAGCTTAAAAAGAGTAGGGGAGTTCCAGGCATGACAGTTTCTGACAGTCCCACTTGTGTTTGCTACTTCAAGAGCACTGGATGTGTTCGCAGTTGAACTTTCAATAGCAGCTAATTCAGTGCTGAATCAGTCACTAAAGCTTTCAGAGCAGTTGGGCCTTTGGAAAGGAGGAAGCTGAGGAGAGAAAGACCCTGAAAAGTAAAATAAAGGAGGAGGGAATTCTCAGTGTCTAGTCCCTGGCAGAATTAACATTTCACTGTGCGTGTGGCAGTTCGAAACGAAGTGGACTAAAACGGCTCCTTTTCTTGAAAACTTACAGTGAATCCCAGCCATGCGCTTACTGTTCTCACTGGAAATGAAGCATCGGGGAAGGTCAAAAAAATCTGCTTGCAGAGAAGTGTTCTAATTAGTCACTTTCTGCATCCCCACGGCACTACTCTTGCAATGACATTGAGGCAGGAGTCAGGTCTGTCCAGCAGCATCTTGAACCATCTGCTTTCGTACGGCTGGTTCTGCTTCATTTATTTTGACTCCTCTACGTTCCATCTGACTTGCAAATTTGTCTTTGGCTCTGGCTATCCAAGCGCATGTCTAGACGTGTGATTGTGCTGTGGTAATGACACATACCTTTCCTTGGGGATGATGTAATTTTTCCCGTCAGTCGTAGTTTTGGTGTAGAATTTAGTACTACCAATCATTCAGATGAAGCATCGATAACATCTGCTCATCCTCTTTTTTCCTAGTCTTGTCTCTCTTTCCAAGGACCATCTGTTTCAGAATACTTGCACTCTTTTGAAATGGCCCTTTTCCTTTTGGTTTTTGTTTCAGAGTTTTATTCCTGTCTTTCCATCAAGCTCTGTAAAGCTATACGTTATTCTGGTTCTGATGACTGTATACCAGATTTGGATCTTTCCAAAACGTCACGTTCTTGTGGTTCTGTTGTGCCTTAATTCTCTTTCAGTGCCTTGCCTTTACTTAGCCTTTCTTATTCTGTCTGCTCCCAGAAACCCTCTTCAACGCTGTTCCTGAGACATCTGATCATAATGTTTTGGTCTAACAGTGACACTTGCAAAGTCTGTATGCTGACAGATATCCCCAGGGTGAAGTGTAAACTATATATGCTGTTACATTCAGTGAACTACAGGGTTGTTTTGTTTCTTTTTTCCAGTTCTTCTATCTTAAACTAAATACATCTTTGTCTAGTCACTACTAAAAGAGTTAGTGCCGTTCCACAGGATGCAGAGTCTCTTTAGGAAGAAGGAAAAAAAAAAAAAAAAATCTGTTCTTCAGAAATATTTTCAGAACTGCATAAGTGACTGTTGAATTTGCTAGACATGTTCTCCTAATATAACCTTGATTAAGCCAAGATATGATGCTTAAAAGTTTTTAATTTACCAGGAAGTTTGTTTTTCCTGCTAAAAGCTGTGTGTTAAAGGCTCTTCATTTTCCCATGAATCTTTTGATAGAGAGAAGAGCATATATTATCTGTTTCACATTTCACATTGGTTTTGCTCATCAGAGAGAAACTAGGCTTGATACCCAAACAGCATGTTTGGAAATCAGGAGAATTAGGGCTTGTTCTCTGTGTAGCCTGAAATGTGCTTAGTGCTCTTTCGCTTGCCATGCACTAGGTACAACAATAATACTATCTTCAGCCATCAAATGTTCAAAGGTTTGTTTCCTAAACACTTGTAGATTCTGCAGTGGAAAGTCCTGCATGAAGCTTGTGGTTAATGATGTCCAACATAAAGAAAAGATACTGTAATTCTACATCATGTTTTTTTCAGCTGTTCTTGCAGGTAATGTCCTGGTTGCATCCCAGTGCAAAATCCTGTCTGGATTTCTTGTGTGCATTTCAATTGGAATGAATGCCATGAGTTTAGTCACACAGAGGAAGTATTCACAGTGTTGTTCTTCAGGCAATTCATTCAGATAATTAAGTTAGGAGACTGGTCTCCTTAAACTCCCTCTACAATCAGTGGAGTGGGAGGCTCCTCCAGATGACAACTGATAGCAGGAACTTAACTAATCTGTCCATAGCTATATCTGTACTGATAAAAAGGAGGAGGTAGAATAGATTGCACCCGCATTGCTTGTGGCAGATTTTTTCTAGGACCAACTAGGCCCCTTCTCATAGCGTTGGCCATGGCTGGATTGTCTTCTGGCCAGCATACAAGGGCTAGATGGGCTTAAGACATAAGAATTTTTTCCCTCAGTTCAAATTGCCTCCGATTGGCTGTGACTGACTCCCATACTGGTGCTTTCATGGGCATATAGTGTTTAATGAGTGTTTGGTGGTGAACCAAATTGTAACAAAATACTATGCATACTGTCCAGACAGAGTGGCCCCTAGCTAGGGTGAACCAACACTGGACTGCAACTTGGAGGGAAGTAGTAAGCTCAATCCAGAACAAGCCTGGGAGCAAACTGAAATACATGAAATAAGAAGGAACAGAACACTAGGGTGCAGAGGTAAATACCCGAAGTGGATTTTTTGCATTTTTTTTTCCTTTTTTTAAAGAAGCAACAACTGAATTAAGCTGTGATCTTTCTACTGTTGCTAAGCCATGCCCAAGTCACCAACCCCCCTGGCTCTTTTCCTTTGGTTCTCCACAGGAGCACTGAACACCAGACTTCAGCTCTGAGGTACAGTGTTGYCCTGTTCTGGGTGGAATGATTAATGTGGAAAAATTGCAAAATAGTGAGGAAGACAGATGGAAACATTACAGGATGCTTTTTATGTAGTTAAACCAAGGTTTTGTTTCCTGGCTGCCAGCTCCCCTCTCTCTGGACTCTTGGCTCTGTCTCACCTCTCTTCCCATCTGGCCATGTCCTGATTTCCCTCTGGAGCTGCCAAGTTTCAGCCTAAGACTGGGCTGAGACTTGAAGCTCTTTAACATTTCCAGGCTGCCATGTGGAGTCGTATTGGTGGGAGTAGGCTCTCTGTGGATTAATATCTACCTGCTGGAAAGTTAATCACCTCTTTGCTCCTTCATCTTCCTCATACGTCTTTCTCAGAAGTGGTGCCTTGCTATGCAATGCCAGGGCTTGCATGACACTCTGTAGTGAAGGCTTTATACCAAGTAGCACAGAGGAAGTAGCATCTACAAAGACATAATGACAGTTCTGAGCATGAATGTGATTATAATGACCAATCCTAAATACCTGTTTGCTATTTACATATACTGTAGCTCTTGACTACTACAACCGTCATGGAGAGCACTCCATTGTGCTAGGCAGGGAATGAAAATGGTTCCTGCCATGGAAAACTTACAACCAATGTACAAGGTGGAGACACCAAGTGGCTATTGCAAGCAGGTAGTGAAAATACATGCTAAAAATAAAGGTGTGCATTTGAATGTATTTCTTTCTCCTCCTCCTTTTTTTAGCCAAGTACAAGACTGTCAGTGGAAGGGTCAAGCAGTCCCAGCTTAGGGTCATTACAGTGTTTCTGAGTTCCTTTAGCTGTGTCATTTTTATTCTTAAAGAAAAGCTGGTTTGAACAGTACTATAGCAGGAGCTTTGTTGTCCTTCACAGTGTAACTTTGCAGTTGATAACTGGAGAAGGGAAAAAATGGGTATGGAAAAGCCACTTGGGTCTAAGCACTTTGGGAAACCCAGACGTGTTTTTTAATAGTGGTTCACTAGCTTCTTGACTCTTCAGTGTTCCAAGCTTCAATTGCAGCATCATAACGGCAAATTCAGATTGCATTGAATTCTTTGTTTTACTCTTTCTCCTCTCTTCCTCCAGAATTCCAACTACTCATACACCCCTCCTATGCTGCTCTTTTTCTTTCTCTTTTCCCCTTCTCTTCCCTTCCCTGCTTCTTAGATCTAGTTTTAAAGTGCTGTTTTGGTCAAAATTGATGTAGAAAGCAGAGTGCTTTTCCTCTCCATAATCATCGTGATATAAGATATATTGACATGGATCCCCCTCACTCCCTAGAGTTTGCTTCAAAGCATTTTGTGTGAAATATGTGAGTAAACATTCAATGGGTCAGAGAGAGGGTCTATCACTCCCTTGCTCTGTGAGAGTCACACTCTATCCATTCAGCCAAGGATACGTCAATGGGAAGAAATTACATCTCGGTTTTTGCAGCAAAACAATAAATTGTTTACAAAGATCAACCTGTGGATGTTCATTTATTTAAAAGACACCCTGCATTTCTGAGTAACTTAGATGTGAACACTAGCACATTACAGACCAGATGGAGCCCTCAGGTGAATATAACTTTGAAGGGAGAGGAAGTATGTTATCACCTTTTCATAGAAGTGGAAAGTGGGAACATGGAGACTATATTCTCTGCCTAAAGCCACATTGCTAAGTTTGCATCAGAGCTGGGAAGTTTCAACGTTTTTCACTCCTAGTCTTGTACTTTAGCCACAGGATCATCCTTTCCCTTGTTGGTATTATGCCCTGATATGCAGCAATGCTAACATGGAACAGAGGCTCTAATTCTGGATCTTCCTAGATCCTCCTTTATGTCCTAGACTAGGTCACAAGTCCTGGGTCAAGCTCTCAAAGGTTGAAGACCTTATCCAGCTGGATCAATGATGCAAGGAAATTTATTCTTCTTTGTGGCTTAATTGTTGTGGAATGGTTTTCTTTCTCTTCCCGCTGCATTCCTTGTCTGTTTACAATTTATTTTCTGTCTCATGTAACATAATGATTCGTACTTTATACTATACTAGAGAAGCAAGATTTAAATTTATTTGTGTAAAATGAACAGCGACCTTATTGTCTTTTAGTGCTCTTGCACACTTTTCAGTTCCATAGACATAGCATAAGCTTGTCTTCAAGAGCAGAGGAGAAACTGGTTTCATTCAGCTGGCTGACCTGTGGTACTGCATGAAGGGCTGTGATGCCACCATGCTGAGTTTCCCATTCTTGTGGCGGAATGTCTCTGGAGGAGGAGCAGAGGATTGCAGTTTGCAGAAGACTTTCCTTCACAATTTACTTTTACACTTTTGGCTGATGGACAGGTGATGTACATCACTAACACAATGCAAGTCCTAGAGCTTATTTGTTTGGAAGACGTTTTTTACTCCAGCAGCTCTGTGTCTAGGTGGCTGTAGGGTCTGTTTCATTGTAAATTGTCTCCATTTCTCTAAGGAATGTTTTGTAAGAAGAAAGTATTCTCACAGTGGGAATGATTCAAGGCAATAACAATGACAATGCTTTTTCTTCATAGGGCACCCCAAGGCAGTTTCAGAGATACAGTGAATCCAGGACATACCAGGAAGTCTGCTGTCCCCTCTGTATGCCCTTGACTTGGAAACCTCAGGTATTTTGTATGATACCTAGCTCAGGAGAAAAGAAAGAGGGCAAACTTACCACCTGTGCCAAAGTGGAAAGGGAACCTCATGGACTGTAAGGATTTGTAAGTTGAGTAATTCCCACCTTGAAGAGGAGCTGGTCCATGTTGAGTTAAGTAAGACACAGCTTTTCCTGCTATTTTCTGCTATAACAAGTTAAAGAAATAGAAAGATTCAGTGAAACAGAAATGATGTTTTTCAAAAGGCTTAAACAAATTAAGGCTTAAAACAAGATAATAAAATTTATAGGAGATGTTTTGACATGTTTTATAATGCAAGTGATACCTACCTCCAGCAGATAAGCCCATTCATATTTTAGCTTGGAGGCTTCAGTCCATTCACAGTGTGCATTAATAGCTTATAAAGCATGTACTTTCGTATTGTTATTATTGCTTAAATGGGCCTTTTCCAGGGAAGTTTTGTCAATATTTTTCTGAGATAGCACTGATTTAATAAAGTTTACTCCTCTGGCTTATGGTTGAAGAAAATTGTCAAAAAAAGCATGGGCAAAGGGTGGCATAAGCAGAAATAATTTGAAAGGAAAAAAATGATGTGCCTTTAGGGGGACAATAATAGRTAGACTAATGGATGAAAGGATAATCGTGGTTTAGTCAGGTTCTTCTGAGTATGAGGGAAGAGTGAAGGCTCAATCTGTTGTAAGTTAGATCCAGCTGCCCATTGCCCCGGGGCCTCTTCTAGCAGTTGAGAGTTACTGGGACACAGGAGTGCTTCAGCCCATGCCCTACTTACATAGTCTTGCTTTGAAGGCTGCCAGAAATCTGTTGGGGAAAACATTCTTCACCACCCAAGAATATCCTTCAAAATGAATCATTTTTTGAAGGAGACGGCCGTCCCAGCTGCCTTGCATTGCTATTTTGGTTTCTTGGTACCATTTGCTGAACAACTGTATATGCTGCTATTCCTGTCACCCTGTGGGTGCAGTTTTGTCAGGGCCATTAAGAGGGCTGGAGCTCTCTTGGCCAGGCATATGATGTAGGATCACCTTCACAGTTCCTCATCCCCCCTCAGGTTTGTGGCTTTGCCAGGTCGTTTCCTGCTTGGTCTCAACCTTCTTCTCTAGGCAGGAGGCAGCAGACTCACTCCTTTGTGACGGCTGGCCCTCCTGAAGTGAGTCCTTCATAGCTCTGCTGAATTGTGAGCTCTCTGGGATCAGGGAAAGGACAGAGGGCTGTTTCACATTTGTATATCACCACTTACACTCTTGGATCTTCCTTAAGATCTATGAACCCTTAGAAAACAAAACAAAACAGAGAGGCATTAGGGAGAAAGGAGGATGGTGAAAGGAAAATCAGAAAAGAAAGGAGAGGATTCTTGTGCCAGTATAGCAGGTCTGACCCTCTGTCACTGCTCTCTACAGATAAGGAGACAGTGGGTTGGGGCAAAAGGAAGGTAAGGTGGTCTTACCTAGTATGGACAAAACACTTTGCTAGCTGTGGGTAAAAAGGTTTGTAGTAGGGAGTTATTAATATATGTATTAAAATATACACTGCTTCAATAATTACATGTTCACCAATAGCTCTGGAGCTAGCATCAGGGCATCCTCTTATAGCAGCGGACAGGAGCATTATTCTTTCTGAATGTAGCTATGAGAATTGTTTTTAACAGATATAGTATATTTCCCCATGCTCAAATACAGCTATACTTTACATGAGTTCTGGAAAAAAAAAATGTGTTTTTATAATCTACTAGAAAAAGTATTTGTGAAAAATCAACTGCTTTTTTTACCCCACAAATTACTTTTATGGGCATTCAAAATTGAACCTCCTTAGTGTAACCTACTCTTGCCTGCCCACACACACACTCCCAGGTTTTTAGCACTTTACACTCTGCAGCACTCCAGTCTCTGTGAGAGTTAACTGGGCTCTTTTTTGCTTCTTCCATTGTCAGCAGAATGGCAATGAAATACGTCTTATAGAACCTTCCTTTTTATTAAATGTTAGGAATAATTTACTTCAGATGGCAGGTTGAATAATCAAGAAATCAAATACAAAAATTAGGAAATGTTCTTTCCTATATAATTTCATTAAAGTTCTTGCATGACTGAACTTAATAATGAAACTCTAATGACTTCAGCAGGGAGAGGTTTGTACCCGGTCTGGAATGTATTGGAAGAATAAGCCTAGAAACTGTGATGGATGCACTCGACCCCTTAACCAAACTAGCAGTAGTTTGGTACAGGCTCCAAAGGAGGTAAAGGCCTAAGCCGTAATCGGGCCGAGAACTTCTCTAGTTCCAATCTGTTCTCTGAAAACCCACAAAGGAACAGTGTAACATGGTGAGCATCGATGCATATGAGCTTGGAACACGGATCATGCAATTAACACATGAATAGCGGGTGGCTTTTCCAAGACTCATTTATCAAGGAACAAAGAAAGTTGTGGGTACAAGGAGTCTCATGCATACCTTTTCCATCACATGTAATTTCACTACAAGCCAACCACTTTGTTCCATAAATATGACAGCCTAAGAGCTTCTTTGAGCTCTCCCTGCTAAGCAGCTGGCTGCATGGCGGTGATCTCCCCTTGAGCTGGGACGCCTCTCAAGGTTGCTCCTCGAGGCAGAGACACCTCTTTCCAACTGCAGATCTTTGGTAAGTGACTGATGTCATGCATAACCTTGTATTATAGCGCACTAAGATTTTGTCTTGGTAACTTTGATTCTGTCTTGGTAGTTTTGAATCATTCTTATATCCTTTGTGCAGTACAGTAATAGAGTGAACCTTGCCATCGAGCGTTGTTAAGTCGCACTTTTATAACATCATATTTCAATAAAGCCACTTTTGCTGATACCTTTGACAGTGGTTCTTTAAGCGGTCTAAGTTGCTCATTTGCATCAAATTGGCATAGTTGGCAGCATCCTAAATCAGGATTCGTGACAGAAACCCACAAAGATGTTCTTAGAATCTCTTCTTCAGAGAAACTGAACTTTAGGGATCATAGCTTCACTGTAGTCCTATGTGTTTATCTTGTTTTTCTGTTGCTCACAAGATCTGTAAGCAATGGGCATTTTCTAGTCATGCGGAGTAAAAGTCATCAGATCATTGGGTTCACTTTAAGAACACTTTACAGAATCATTATATTATGAATATATATAATAATATATATAATAATATATAATATATACTGTAATAATATATATAATATATACTGTAATAATATATAATCAATATTATGAAATATTATCTGAACTAAAAATGGGAAATTTTCTAAAACTAGTAATCACTCTAGAGAAGACACTTTTTATGAGTCTCCAATCTCAATTGAATTGGAGATGCCTCAGTGACCTTTCTGTTAGGGCAGTGTTTAATTAGAGATTGCAGGGGCTTGTATCTATCCTTCTTTTTTTAAGTTGCCATTACACTTTTTCGTTTTTCTTGTACTAATTTCTGATCAGAAAAAATGTTAATGGTTTTGCAAAATGTTGAAGAACTTTTTATGTTGTGATTTATGCACTTCCTGATGATAGTTAGTGTTTTCATATGGATAAGAAGGGCAATTATGGAAGTGTTCTGTATATTTTGTGATTTTCTTTTGAAAGTCATTTCACTTGAGATGAGCTCTTCGTTGATCAAAAGAGGCTGCATGTTTGTGCACGATGCTTGCACAGCAGACCACAACCAATATTTTGCCTGTCTTTCAGCCGAGAACGTGTTGTTCAACACCACACTACTTTGTCGTTGAATAAGGCCTTAACCTGAGAAGAATGTCACAACTAACCTTTATTCATTCTCTCTATTTTCATTCACAGATCCCTTTTCTTGCATTTGCTTTTCATCTTCCATGTCCATTAAATCTCTGAAACTAAGGTGAAAGGTGCTGCTTACAGCTGAGCAGCACATCATCTCAGCCCTGTCTATACCTACGACCCCATTTCAAAATTGTTTTTTTCTGTGTTGAAAAATTTTGAACCATTGGCTTTCTGACAGTTTCAAGCTCTAACCTGAAATATGCTGGGGCAGGCCTTGAATTATGATTCCTTTTTGCATTACAAATTTATTGCTGGTGGATGCTTGTCACGTTGTAATGCATCTCCACACGGATGACAGGATTCAACTTTTGCCTGTTTCATTGGGTTCCAGTTGTGCACTGAGCACTGCTTTTTTTGTTTTCGTGAAGGGCATGTGAAATGTGCTGAGCAGAAACAAAACACATTACGCTGTAATTCACTGGAGTATTGTGTGCCCTTCGTGCGAATTACGTGACAGCCACTGCCTTCTCTCTACTGGGGCACTGTTTGAATCTGTGCCTCCCCTCCATTCCCCTGGGCATTTCTTATTTTTGTTCATGAAATGCCATATTTATTTGTAACTGCAAAACATTGTGCATTCTTGCTAACTGGGACATTCATTTTTCTTCCTTTCTTCCTCCCCAACCCAGTCAGGACACAAGTTTGTTCTACAATATGCTCTCCAGTGACACGTCTCATTCAATTTTAAATGTCTTATATAAACGAGCTCTGCTTTGGAGACTACTTAATACTATTTGAGGGTCAGATTGTGACTTGGATTTTGCATACCTATAAATCACACAAGTAATCTTGGTTTCAGGCATACAGAATTTCAGCTACTGTATTCAAAGAGCAGGTACAAAAGAAGTGTCAGAAATCTGTGAAATTTTCACTTTGCTGTGTGAACTTAGATGCCAGAGCACTGGTGCAAGTGCAAGCTGGTTGCTGCAGAATAGGTCAGCTGTAAATGTGAAAAAGAGGTATGCTGACAAAGAGATAAGCATGACTTCTTTTAGCCCCTGTGGCTTCTCTGAGGCTCTTGGTCTTTTTTCGGGTTCAGTCTGTGTTAAAACTGACAGCTGTGGTGATAAGTAGAAGATGTCCTTACCTATTTATCTTCTGAATATCATCCTGCAGAAAAAGTTTCCTCCTTCTAGTTATACATTTTCATCTTAGCTTGGGCATTTGCTGAATAAACAAAGGCCTTGCTTGCCTGTCCTAGGTTAAGTTGGGAATAAGACTCCTGCAATATTTTAAGCAGTCAYGTTACAAGATACCAATGGACTTTGTATAACTGTGAAGTAGAAGCTAGTGCCAATTAATTTTTTCTTTTCCATTAAAATTTTGCCAACGTCTGTGGATGGGCTGTAAGCTAAGCTGTATCATCATGGTTCCTAGAATGATGCTGAAGTTTGTTGTTATACATAAGGCTAAGACTGATCAATTCTGTCAATATGTGGTCATCCAGGGCCCGGTAATGTGTTGCCTCGTGGAATGCAGTGTTTGATACTGGACTGCAAGATCTCAGCTAGATTTTATTTGTGATAGTCTTTAAAGCCTAGAGGCCAAAGTTGACTAAACTTTGTTAGTTTATGGGTTGTGACAAGTAAGACTAAAATAAAACATGGTGTAAATGTACATGCTATTGGTCTGAAGGGGGCAATAGCGCGTTCACTGAGTCTCACCCGACTGTTCCTTCACCTTCTCCAAATTCCTGTGCACAGGAAGAAAATAGGACTCACAACTTGTATTCTAGTTTGGGCTACCCTTTGTTGATTTACCTCATCATAAAACTTGCCTGTCTTCTTCTCATATTCATTTGCTCAGGTGAAAAAAAATTAGCTTTTATTTTTCTTTAGCTATGAAAACAAGGCTATACTGCATTAACAGTTTCATTTGCCATATGTAGTGTCAGCTTCCCTTCTTTTCAGATATTCAGCAAGATCATAGAAAGTCATACATCTCAGTAAAATCTATTTTTATGACTATGAATACTTCACACTGGTGAGATTTCAAACAAGCCCATAGGTAAACTGAATTTCTTCATATGGCCCATTACTTTTTTCCTTCTGCTACAGGAGGCTCTTGTGCATTTAAGGTCTCTTAAAGACTGTTTTGTCATTGGTGTCTCTTTTGCCAGTAATAACTCCACGAGCAGCAGATAAATTAACTCTTTCCAGGTGGAATGAGAAGTCAGAATGCTGGTTATTGCCATTCTGGATGTGAGTGTAATGAGGTGTCAAGAAAAAATTAGGTTTGTGTTGTTTTTTCTCAAGTTGGATGTATTCAGTTCAAGCATAGCTGCTTCTGGAATGAAAAAACTGTTGATGAGGCTTTCATAAATAATTAAAAACTTACCTACTAGTTTCTATATAGAAGGTCAACAAGCTTCCACATGCAAAGAAACTGTGTTGGGAACCCATTTGTAGGAAAGAAACAGTGTAGTGGTTGTGTTTTTATTGCTATGTTCCTTCATCCCATTTAAGCATATCTAATTTAGGATGTGAAGACTTTTTTTCTGTCTTTAAATGTAGTTAGTGGAGACTTGTTTATCATCAGCCCAAATTACTGCCAAGAACTTTCCTGAGAGCTAAAAGCTTTATTTTAAGAGACTTTGAAAAATGATCTGACTGTCTATGAGAATTAGAAAGGAAGGGTTTGATGACATTCAATTGCTGTTCCTGAGCCCGTTTGACTTATGAGAGTCCATTTGACTAAGRAGCACAAGCATTCAACAGAGGGTTTGTTCTTTGTAATGAAATTATAAGATACTTGTTATCGTAGCTCTTTTCCATCTGCCTTCCTATCATTAGATGAAGCATGATGTCTGGTTCTTTTTCGCTTTTTTCTTAGGATTTTGCTAAGTTCTAAAAAACTAATCGTTGATAATAAAGAGAGTCAACTAGCCATGGTAGCTAACTCTAAAGGCATAATGCAGTATCAATGAGCAGATCATCTTGCATTTTTTTTACGCTTCCTCGTCCACAAACTCCTTTTTTTCTTTTTCTTTAAATAAGTTTCTTCTTTTCCTAACCAGCAAATGATCATACTGGCCTGTTTCTTCTTTATTCTGTACTTGCTTCTTCTCAAGATGATAGTAAAGCTGCTATTGAGTTCAAAGGAACAGGTTCAGGGTCTGTACAAACAGTGAACAAGCCATCTGTGTATAATCAAGTCTTGTTGACTTTGTATGTTAATATTGAAAACCAGAAGTGCTGTGCCTGCTCCTTTAGTTTGATTGGTTGGGGAAACATGTTTTAGCCATGGGAAACTGCTGTGATGAAGGCCCTGGCAGCACCTAGAGGAATGTGAACAATGTGGATGCAACATCACAAGCTTTTTGTATCTGGTGAGATTAATCAGCCCCCAGATGTATTAGAACAGCAGGCGGACACACCGTGGCTGTGTGCTCTGTTGCATAGCTCAGGGTAGTTCTGCTCTTACAGATGTTAATCAGTAAAGAGGACATTCTGTGAGCTGGGACTATAATGTTTTAGTTTTTAATTTTTTTAGTAAAGACCTCCCTTAATAAATATATGAAATTTTAAATTTTATATTCCTGGGATTCCTGCACTCAGTTTTATTGGCTATGACAAATGTTTTGTGCTAGCATGCCCTGACTTTGGCAAAGCTTCAATATATTGCACCTACCACACAGCTGAGCATATCTGTTTCTCTTCCATTCTCTCTCTTTTTTTCCTATGTAAAATATTAGAAATTAATTCTGTATTTGCTTGATCAGTGATAAACTGACTTTATCCAATGAACTTTGAGTCTGTTGTATTTAAATCCCTACAAAATTTAAACTCCAATCAGTACAGTAATTTGCATGTATGACAACCGCCAGAACCCAAGGCAGAGTAAATTTTTCATTTGCATTTTAAAGGCAACTTTTTCTAGGACCATCTTAAATGAATACATTGGCAATAAGGAAAGACAGTTAAAATGAAAATAAGAAAAGGCACTTGATTACTAGAAGAAGGCTGTCTCTGATAAGATTCATGATAGGTAAAGGTTTAAAGTTCAAAGCTAGTATAACTTGGATTATGGCATACGATGTGGTCCCTCCTCTTATTGACATGGCAAACTGAAGTAGTCTTTCTGAATTCAGCTTCAAACTTGGGAAGAAAGCTAGTAAGATGAAGGAAGATC
Source organism: Phoebastria nigripes (assembly GCA_035582835.1). NCBI lineage: Eukaryota > Metazoa > Chordata > Aves > Procellariiformes > Diomedeidae > Phoebastria > Phoebastria nigripes. The sequence continues at coordinate 58,831 of JAYKAV010002996.1, forward strand.
AGGATTTGTGGAAGACCTCAAACAGCAGTCAATTTTTGGAACTTATTCAGAATAAGAAATATGTCTGAGCTAATGCCACCAGATCCAATAAAACTATCGGTGGAGTAAGGTAGGCTTCAGTGTATGTAAAGATGGCCATTGAAATTGAACGTCAAAACTTGATACAAAGTTTACTGAAGTTGGTGAGAAGACTTACATTCTCTATTTTGATTCTTTCTCTCTTTTGACATACAATTATTCTTACAAATATTCTCCATTTTTCTTAAAACACACAAGTGCACACTTATTAAAATGTACCAGTATTTGATAATTATTTTCAAGCTACTGTATTCATGTGACCTTGAGCATGCCTGTATCTTGGCAGTCTTGAGATCCGGATCTGAGTTTTCCTGCCTAAGGTATCTTTAATATGTATTGGGAAAAATCAATATTCAGTGAGGGTTTTGCATGTCATAAGAATGATATTAACAATTGTCTCAGYTCACTACAGGACACTGCTACAGGACAAACTCAGTCTAATGACCTGTCCTTGTGAGTGTCTTGCCATTGTGTGCCAAATGCCTGTTGAAAAAGGACATAAGGAGACTTGGTGACATCTCTTGTTGCTTATGATCATATCCTYGCATCCTCTGTGTTCGTACAGCAAAATTACATATCTTTTAGGATCGGCATTTAAAACTCTCCCTGTGTGTACAAATAATGCAGACTTCTCACAGCACTACCTAATGACTGGGAGATATGGACACCAACCAAAACTGTGTCATATCTATTTTAAGGTGCATGAATACATTCAGTAGTAGAACAGCAGCGGATCTTGGCTTTTTAGAAGCATTTCAATTTTTTCCCCGGATGCTATGAAACACTTTTTTTTTTTCTTTAAGCTTGGATAAATATACCAACTGACTACTGATCCTTGAATATAATGGATATTCTACATACATGTTTCGTTGATTCTAATGGGAAAGAACAATGTAGGATAGTGCAAGAAAGCACATTTATTTGGTATTCATATGTAAATATGAGTTTCCTGCAAATAACTGTATTTTCCTCACATGACATTCCTCCCTTTCAGAGTTAGGATTCAGGAGCTTCCCCTTTACTAAAAGCAGAATTAATACTGTAATGTGAAGTCATGGGTTAGTGGGAATACATGTGCAACTGCTTTTGCATCTGCATTATTATTCCCAGGYCAATGATCACTTGCATAGATGATGGCAAGAATATGTTCTTCAGAAAAAATATCAGTTCAGAAAAATACTGCTGATTGGAAATGGTTACATACCACTGCAGTGTATAAGGAAAACTGCAATGACTCAGAGAACTGGAGGACATATTCCCAGGRAAAAGTTTTCTTGCCTGATATGATCTGTTGATAAAACATTAGAACCTCAAAAAATGTAAAGATCCATTGCTGAGATTGAATTTTGAAAGAAATAACAAAAAGATTTTACATTTAGAAGAGTTATGAAAAAGTTGTGTTTCTTCTAGAATTGTGAAATGAGATTTTGTTTCTATTTGGGTATTACTGTGGAGACTGTATTATCCTGTGGGAGTGGATTAAGTTCATGCAGAAAATGACAACTGGGGCTAAGCTTCCTGGTTTATGTGCATGGCTGGATTTCTTTAAGGTTGTCTTGAGTCCAGAAAGAGTGTAACRGAATAGCACCAATCTCCACAATCTCTGCCCAGGTATCATATAACCTACATTGTCAATTGTGTCCCAGCTGARAGCTGACTCTAGAAGTGTCATCTTTTGTTCATACTGTGGTAGACCCTAAAAGGGTTCAGCCCTTGGTTGTGTGAGGGCTGTGCATATGTAGGGGCAAAAAAAAGTTTATAGTTCAAAGAATAAGCAGTTCATCCCTCCTAAGCTWTGAAACTTGACTGAGGCACTTCCATTCAGAGCTGAGATGCCTCAGTATCCCTCTGTAATTACTGTGGGAAGAGAGAGGGGCAGCCCCATGGGGAGAATCAGGTCTTAGATGTGTATGTAGATGGGTGACGGCAGACATCTGTTCATAACCCAAACAAGTGTAGGAGCACAAGTGAGATACCAAAAGGGACTGCAGCACTGATGTAATCTAATATGGTGATATCATCAGATTGTTTTTGTTTGATTGTTTGTTTGAAGGGTCTTTGGTATCTTTTTTAGTACATTTCTCTGCAACCTTGTGTCTTTGGCTAGCAGTAGAGCTTCCTCCTTACTTGCTCTTTGGTCTGCCATTAGTGATAGTGGGTGAGGAGGATCTGAATCAGTAGAAGATGTGTTGTGTGGCATCCCAGTAGTGAATGTTGCCTGGTGAAGAGCTTCTTCAGTGAGCCCATTTTTGGGGGTAGCCATTTTCTCTGTACCTGATATATTCATCCTGCATCAGGAGAGTAAGGGAGTGGGTAAGTGAGATGCGTTTTGATGCATTTAATTGGTCACCATGACAAAATCGCTATCRCACAGTGTAGAAGTTCCAAATACAGGGCAGCAGAACAAAATTACCTTTTCTTCGAAGGAGGACAGGACTTTGCCTAGAAGATCTTGCAATTATATGATGTMCCATGCTGTGCTGCTTCTGCTGTTTTCAATTTCATCTCCTCATTTTTGTTTCCTGTGACGCAGAGACTGTCCTTAATATTGTTGCTGAAGCTCAGTTCATAGCACTACAGTCCCTGTTCTCCCTTTGTTACTGTCCAAATGATACAACTCATTTGCCCATCTTGCTTTGTTGCAGTCTCTTATCTTTCCCTGCTGGCGTTTGAACTTACTAAACAGCTTCCCAGATCTGACCATCACATGCTTTAGTATAGCATCCTCATTAGCTTGTAGATTGCCTTTGTCACCTCTCTGAGAGAAAGGATTGYTAACATGCTAGTGTGCATGTTCCACATTTCTAGGCAGACTAATTGCCACTTAAGAGAACATAAATAACRCCATAATACACCGCTCAAGATTACAGCAGTGCAAGCTATCATGGACAAACAAGGTCCTGTCAACCACTGTGTGTTACATTCTGTTGTTTCTATTAAACCAGCCTGTAAATTAGCAATCCATAACAAAATTGGATCAATAGCAAACCTTTTGTTACTGGTACAGAAACAACTTAGGGATATTTTACAACTCCAGTGCTTAGTGCTTTCTCTTTACAGTCTGATGGAAATCATAAAAGCAAGACGTGATAATGAGGTGGCTGTCGATCAGTAAATTTCTGGGTTTTTTTGTTATTATTTTTATTCTATTTTTTGAAACAGCAGTTAGATCTGGAGTGTGGAAGGGGCACTGTGAGGAAAGTTTGTTTCTATAACAACACGGTGTACAAATGGAGTTCCCTTTCTTAGCTTCTTTCTTGAAGTGGAAAACTACCAGAGTTTATTTCAGATGCAAGGTACTGGATAGCACTAGCAGTGTGTGAGACAGTAAGTAGAGAGAGAAGGAGTTTAAAGCAATGCTTGTGTGTGTGGAATGTTGCTCTAGGGAGATGAAGTTGGTATTTTTTTTCCTAAGCTTTTTTAAAGCTGCATGTCTGTGTGCTCACCTGCAACCCCGTTGCTGGCTCTGCTTTCTAACCCCTCTTTCTGCTGTTAATATTTTAGGAAGGAATCACGTTAGGGTATTGTACCTGAGTAAAGTCAAGTCACTGCCACCTTAACATTGAACATCACTGGAAAAACATGTCCTAAAAGTGAATGGGGCCACCTGTCTTCCCAGTGTCAAAGAAAGAAGGACACAGAATGGTTTGGGGGCTGCCTGGGTGAATGTCTCTGAGTTAGCTGAATTTATCACCCACCACAGTGCCCCTCACGGATGAACAGCTCTCACCTCCACATTCACCTCTGCCTCTGCATGCCTGGTAGTACTTCTTCATTCTGTTACCTGCAGGAGCCCCAGGATTATTCAGCCAGAGGCTGGATTAGTCCTATTCCACCTGGTACGACTGTGACAGAACTACTAGCAAGGTTTAGGAAGATTCACAGTATTGCTGATTTGATGTTACCTTTAATGCTGTCATCTCCTCTTGCACACATACTGGCACGTGGGTGTCTAACTTTCATTGAAATGTACACAAAATACCAATTCAGAGAAGCCTTTTCCTGGCTGCTGAAAAGCTGTGGTTTGGTGACTAAGTTAGGCTTTGTTTTTTAGTTGGTTTTGCATGGTTACTCAAATTCATGAGAGATATTTTAGGTGATGTACTCAAAGATTGCATTTCCAAACCAGAGACTCCAATATATTAACTTCCTGTCATTGCTCCCATTACATTTTAATTAGTTTCTTCTGATTTCAGCAAGGAACTGCCGAATTTATTTAAACTGTCAAAAATGAAGAATTAGAATATCCTAACTGTGATTGCTACCTATGGATATCTCTGTTCTCTTTCAGGTCTCATCCAGTACCTCTTTTTAGGTTGTAATTCTCATGCCTTTACCTGTTGTGCGTGTAATTTTCAYTCCTTGTAACTAGTCCCTGCGAGTCAAACCAGCTGTTCTAACTGGTTTGCAGCTTATCCCATCAGGATTCACTGGCCAGCGTAGAACAGATAATCTTAAAACCAAGTTATGTGGAAGAGGAAAAGGGGAGCATACCATAGCGCAGAGGACAACAGCAGGCACTAGTGGGTCAGTAGGGGTCTGTGCTAGCATGAGGAGTGCAGTGCTGGGGCTTCTGCTGTCCAGATCAGCAGCCTGACCAGGTGAGCTGGGTCCTTGTTTCTCCTCGGCAGGGAAACCTGGGCAGGAGGGTTGTGTGGAGGTCAGAGAAGGAGAAGCTGATGTTCTTGGGGGCTTTGCCCCAGGGTGCAGTGGGGCTGTGGCCAGGAAACATTTCCAAGCCTTGTGAGAGGGAAGGACTCCTTGGTCGACAAACAGCCAGAACCATCTCCGGGGAGGAGCAAGTGCCTGTTTGGTCTTTTCCTCTTAATTGTCTCTCACCTTCTTTGTGGTAATGGGTGTGCATTTTATCCAAGCGGTGAGGGAAAGAGGTGTGCATGAGGTGGGAGCTCTGATCTTTGGTGTTGRTAGGCTAAACTCCATTCTCCTGTCTGGAAAACCATTAAAATTATCTGCTCCATCAAAAAAGCATATATTTGTTTTCTGTGGAAGGAGACCTCAAGCTTAGCTTCGCCTACTTGGGCACCGTCTCCAGAGAGAGATAGAATTATACTGGATCACAGRGAGAGCTCCTTGTGGGGAGAACGTAGTGTGCATGCCCTCAGGAAGAAATGGTCTTCCAAGCCCTGTATCTTCTTCTTGTGTGGACGTGCAGACAGCAGTACCTCTGCTGAGCTGCATGCAGGGCTCAATACAAATAGAGGAGTCTTTTCCCTTCCACCATGGGGAAAAGAAGAAAGGCCAGGTATCTGGGAGGTTTGGGKTTTTTTTGCCACGGATAGGATGTACATCCCCTCTTTGGAATCCTAATTCTAGCTGAATGGTAAGATAGGTCTGCATGCGGTTGAATGTACAGGCTTGCACACTGACACATCCAGCTTGTTCTTTCCAGATTGCTAAAGCTTATTTTCAAAGGTCTCATTATTGGAGATCTTCCATTGTGTATTTTAAGCCTCTCATATCTTGCTGTCAATTAAATGAAAACAAATTGCTGTTACTTTGTAATTTAAGGGGGTCCTCTCAATAAAAATGTTTACCAACAGTTACACATATGGAAGTGTTTTAAAAATATTTTAAGTACACTGCAATTAACTAAAGGTGTGAAATGAAGTTGCCTGTGTTCACTGCTTAACAAGCAAGGCCTTACATTCAATGACTATCAAGGTTGCTGGGCTGCTTTTCCATATATATGGCCAATAAAATTAGAAGCCTTATCTCTAGGCAAAGATGTTTATATTTTCTTTGGTTTAGATAATTCTTTCAGCTAGGAAAGATGTAGTGTGGGTAGCTTAAGCAAATACTTACCTCTTTATAGTTGCAGTGAAACACTGACATGCGAAACACTGATGCATTGTTCTTTATAAAATTATATAAAATTACTTTATAAAATATACCAGTGTATAATGCAGGAAATTTTGAAAAACGACTGTGGATTTCTGAGAAGTACCTTTACTTTTAGCTCAGAAAAATGTTATTGTGGTTTATGCAGTCAAATTATAAAGAAATAGATCTGGTTTTGGTGGAAAATGCATTCACATTAGGACATGTGAGTCTATAATTATAAAAGTAAGCCCCCTGTGGTTCATGAAGCTAAAATACTCATGGGTGCACAATTGTGATAGTTTTGTGCAGAAACAGAAGTGCTGAAGCACATGTACATCTCTGCATATGAATCTTGGGTTCACGTCAGAAAAGCTGGTTAACTTTTTTTGTAACACGTGTCTGTGTTGTGGTATTGTTATTCCTCTCCTGATACTTAACAGCACTTGGAGATGGCTGAGGTGATTCACTGGCAGAAAAAAACCCATATGGGACTTTAAGCATTTCTAACAATGGAAATAGTGACAAGGGAAAACGATTATTTCCAAATCTGTTTCATTGCACAGCTCCTAAAGTTTTTTTTTTTTTTTTAATGTGCTGGAGCAAGATAATTGCAAAAGAGGGGTCACTTACTTCAGGTATGTGACATCTAGTACATAAATTAACTAAGTCTGTCAAAAGACATTTCAAGTCATATAAAGGTGCATATTATTGGTGGTGTTATAGCCATGGGCTCTACCTGTCATGTCAGTCATCTCACTTCAGGTGAAACTGACTTTTTTATCTGAGAAGACTGAAGAGATTCTGATGTGTTTGTACAGTCATTTAAATACAAGTTAGAAGGAAAAGACTTTGCATTCATGATATTTCAGGCATGCTGGGAGCTAGAAGTGAGGCTACCAGAGACTTTGTTCCATAAACAGGACCAGATGTACGCTAAGAGACCTCCTGTATCTTGTAATGTTTCACATGATCTACAGGTATAGTATTATCTAGTATTTCTTAGAAAAGCAGTAATCATGGGAAGTTTCTTCCTTGCTGCTATTGATAATGTCAGCATGGTTCTATGGTTCCTTTTGCTTTGCTGCCAACTTGTTGCATGTATATTTTTGTACATCTTCCTCCTCTTGTTGAGATCACTTGGACAGCTGAAGTCCTGTGCATGGGGCCCCACTAACATCTGCCAATAGCTCTGTTCCAGCTTGCATTGACATTGGCAGGTGACTTTGGCAAGTCGGATGAAATATTATCCATCTCTAAGGGTTGTTTTTCATATACCCCTCCTTGTGTCCTTGGCATAAGTGGAACAGTGATCTGGAGGAACCTGATTCTTTCATGCAAATTCAAAGCTTGCTCTTCTTTTCCTTCTCAATGAACTCATTGCAGATGTAGCCAGAAATTCCTTAGTACACCTGGCAGAGACATRTGCTTAGAAAGTACTGCTTGGAGTTGAGATAAAGACACTCTGACACTTTTTGAAGTCTGTTTCTATTGTATTTCTAGTGGGAAATTATAATAAGATATCCAAGAACTTAGGGGCAGTTTGCTCTGCTGCTCCTCCCCCATACTCAAGGTCTCTTTTGTTATTTATGTTGCCACACTGTGCCTATAGACCCCAGCTGTGATCAAGTTCTCATTGTGTGAGGCACCATAGAAATGGATTGTATGTCACAGTCCTTGCCACAATGACAGCACAGTTTAGTATGGGAAGACAAAAATGGGTAGCTGAGGTAACAGAGACATGCTGTGACTTGTGTAAAGTCATCCAGTGAGCAGCAGGAAGGAGCAGGAATASGACTGTCGTGGTTTAACCCCAGCTAGCAACTAAGCACCACACAGCCGCTCGCTCACTCCCCCACAGTGAGATGGGGGAGAGAATCGGAAGGGTAAAAGTGAGAAAACTCGTGGGTTGAGATAAAGACAGTTTAATAGGTAAAGCAAAAGCTGCGCACGCAAGCAAAGCAGAACAAGGAATTCATTCACTCCTTCCCATGGGCAGGCAGGTGTTCAGCCATCTCCAGGAAAGCAGGGCTCCATCACGCGTAACGGTTACTTGGGAAGACAAATGCCATCACTCCAAACGTCCCCCCCTTCCTTCTTCTTCCCCCAGCTTTATATACTGAGCATGATGTCACATGGTATGGAATACCCCACTGGCCAGTTGGGGTCAGCTGTCCTGACTATGCTCCCTCCCAGCTTCTTGTGCACCTGGCAGAGCATGGGAAGCTGAAAAGTCCTTGACTAGTAGGCTACTTAGCAACAAGTAAAAACATCAGCATGTTATCAACATTATTCTCATACTAAATCCAAAACATAGCACTATACCAACTACTAGGAAAAAAAATTAACTCTATCCCAGCTGAAACCAGGACAAGGACCATAGTCTCCAAGTCCCAATTCCCCTGCAAAACTACTGACAGATGTTTCTTTTTAAAGGAAGACTCTCATTATAAAAAGAAAATGTGATTTTTGGAACTTTTCTTGCTAAAGGACCTTTAGAAATGCCAGATAGAAAAAGAGGTCAGAAATCCTAGATGGATCATTTGAAGAAGAATTAGGTATAAATCTCCCTGAAACTGATTGGAAATAGGACTTGGACCACCTTCAGTGACTTTCTCCCAATTATCAGAAGATTCAGTGGAAGCTTCCCATTCTTTCCCTACATTTAGCTAACTTAACAAACCCAGCTCTACACTGATACCCTGCTCCTAAATAACGTATAGAAAAAAATTGCACTCACAGTGACTTGTTTTTAATAAAATGATATCAGTATTTTTATTAGAAACAGTGTTTTCAGTTGGGCCAGGAAATGTATTAATTTACATCGAAGAGAATCTGACCCCATATAGTAAATTTCATTCTGTTTAACTTTTCTCTTATYGATATGAGAATTTATTAGCAGATTGGTAAAACAGAAGGAGAAAGAAACACAAGAAGCAGTCTTGGAAAACTCTTTTAGGTATGTGCTACAATCCACAGCTTATAATTACGTTAAATAGTCAAGACAGTGAAGAGAACAGCCAGAGGGATGAGAACAGCGAAATGGTGAACAATGTGAATGAGTCTCAAGTAAGTCTTTATTGACTCCAAGCTCTGGTATGAATAAACGTCCAAATATCTATATACTTTCCCAGTCATCCGATTTGTTCCCTAACTAGGTCTTCCAGAACAGCTGGGAAGCCTGCCTCAAGAAACAGTTCAAAGGTCCCGCTCATTATCTTCAAAAAGAGCAGWTATTTGACTTATTTGCAGGTAGTGTCTTTTGGAGATATCCTGGTACAGACATTGGGCCCTGTTTTATAGCACTAAATTCTAGAGAAATTCTGTTGGATTTGAGTAAATCCATTGTTCCTCATGCTTTAAACGTGTAAGTTATACATTATGTAAGATAGATACAACATATAATAATGTACATAATTTCTGTTGAAAAAAATGAATCTTACTGACTCAGAGTGTTTCACTGAAGTGTGTTGACTGCCTTGGTAATTGCAACTAAAACTAAAAAGCCTTACCTGCTGCATGTTTTAGAATTATATTGTATTTTTATCAATACAAATCAAAGAAGAGTTAATAGAAAATTGCCAGCTATGAATTATGAGTTCCAAACTTGTATTCCACTGGCTGCTATACCACCTGTCAATAGGTAAACCAAGCAGAAGTTGCCACATCACTGAGAATGACCCATTTCTATGATGATTACCAGTTAGGATATCAACATATTCAATGTTCTTATGCAATATTCTTGTTCTCATTCAATATTGCTATATTATTGAAAACTCATTTTAAAAATTGTGTGGTAAAAATGTTTATTTTACAGAACAGAGAGAATGAAATCACAAAAATATTTCTATCTTTTGAAAAAAATAGGTCCATGTCTTTGAAATGAAATGGGTTGATTAAAAATATATAACTTTGCAGGGCAATATTAACATTTTGATTTAATTGTTCTTATTCAGAATGCAAAAAAGAGATAATTTCCCACCATATGGCAGTGCTGGCTTCTGAGCAGTTCTTGTGCTAGGCACTTTACTTCCTCTCCTATTCTGTCCTGAAGATGTTATACTTCAGCAGAACCCTACTTCCATTTGCTCCTCTAATTCTGGTTCAGACAAACAAGACAGGCAGGTAGCACAGAAGAGCGATAACAAAGTCTTGATATACAAAGCTGGGGGAATATTCTATGTGAGGATTTTTTTTCACTTGCCCAGTTAGAGTCCTCATTAACACGTAGGACTGTGGAAGAGAATAATCTAGGATAATACACCGGCCACAAGCCCTGTTTTCTCAAGGTACACGCTGTATAGCTTACGGTGGTCCTCCTGACTACTGGTGAGCAGTAAATGGACATTCTCCTCATGGTGACAGTAAAATCCTCCATACCGTGCAGTGTGGTGGCTTCTCTGCTAGGCTTCATCTGTGCTAGAATGGATTTCACAGAAAGGGAGTCATGAGACCATCAGTCTCATCCCCATCGTAGCTGTGCTTAGGACAAGATCTCACCTAGAGTATGCATGTAGTTACATACCTGGCAACAATGTGTTTTCATTTTGGGTGCCGAGTCAGATCTTCCCTTTGCCTCCTTTCAGTTTGGTAGTTTTGCCATTGAAGAGGTAGGGCATGGTTGTTCCAGGATTTGAACTTTGAATATTTTCCCTTTTTCTGCAGAATCTCCCTTTTGAACATATTCTATGATTGTGGTCATTTGTTTGATTGCAAACTTAAAAAAAAAATGTGGAGAGAGTAGCATCACCTCAATATGTGATACTGTTTAAATCCTGTGTATGGTGCCATGCATGTAGACAAAGAGTCCAAGGAGCCCAAGGCTTCTAATTAATGAGTAGAACAGGTTTGTCTTTAGAGCAGTAATACCACCTAGCCTAGCTGTTTGCTTTCATTCCCCGCCTTCTCCCCAGAGGTCCCTGGTGAGATAATTGAGCTGCTCATGAATTGCTTGCTGAATTGCTGCTATTGAGAGCCTGAGGTAAAAGGCACCATTTTGGTGCTCTGTAGTATACTAGGCTGTTATTCCTGGTCATTCAATAATGGCATTACAGACAGTTTACGAGCTTAAAGTCTTTCAGGGTTTTGAATCAGAGCTGTTAACCTGGCTGGTATCCTGTTATTAGTGGAGCCCAGAGCAAGCCAGCAGCTGAAGTACCTGCTCAGGAAGGGTTCATAACTGCACTGCACTCTGTGTTACTGCCGACATGCTGCTGGAAGTGCCTGAGCTACCAAGTTTGACTCCTGTGAGCARCAATGTAACCAGCATCTGACTTGCAGAAGAGCTGTTTCACAAGGCCAGGCTTTCCAAGGGGAAAATAAATTAATAATTCTGTCTAAAAAGACTTGCCCTGATGAAGACTCTAACTTGTAGAAAGTATAGATAGTTAGTTTTTATACCCTACAAATTCTTTTGGGAGGAGTGAATCATTTCAGAGTCACGTACTAAATAAGTGGTAGCAAACTGGAGAATATGTACTTCGTGCAGACTTTCTGACATACCATGAAACTCTTGGTTCATGCCAAACATTGTGGTGGTTTCCTAGCACATAAAAGTAAATATGATTCAACTTCACACTGACTTCCTGAAGCTTCTACAGATCCTGAAATAAAGATCTTCTTCACATTGCACACAATGCTGACATGTTCATGTAACGAGTACTTACTGCAGCAGAGAGCTATGTGCAGTTAAACTATGTATAAACCTCTTAAACTGATGAAGGGTACTCAAGGCTCTCTGATAGCAAGCCTGTCATCCATGGTGTTGCTTCAGGAGGAATCCCTACAGAGAACCAAAAGGAAATGGAGGTTGCGTGTTGGGTAAGATGTGCAGGTAAGAATATTCCCTGTGATATACAGCTTTGCAGAATATTGTGGCAGTGTGAACTGCGGGAAGGCCATTTATAGTGAAGAATAATAGTATAGAACTGTGAGCAAAAGAGCTGTAAAGTCAGGAAAATCCCCCCAGCAAGGCCCCTGCTTGCCACACTGTGAGCCAAAGAGACGAGAAAGGGCCTCCGAACCCARAAAGAGAGGGGGAAAATGAAGGCTCTGTATGTTCCCAAGTGCAAGATTCTTGGGGGACAAAGTAACCAGATCCCCTCTGGTGAGAAGGTATACCTGCAAAATAGCTCACAGTTATGCATAGTCCCAGTGTTTGTCTCATGCAAACAGAGAACTTGCAGCCCAAGAAGATTTATTTATACTTACAAAAGACTGAGTATAAKTCCACAGTAAAAAGTAAGTTTTATTCTGGGAAATACAAATCGTTTGTGAAAATATTAACTTAGTGCTTCCATGCTATGCTGTAAACAGCAAATGTAGAGTTTACGTAGATAATACGGGTGATATATTTATTATTTTTAAATGTGTAAATGTAAACAAGGATGTAAGAATGTTCTAAATATAAGCAAATTTTATTTAAAGAGTTCTGTGAGGTAAGTGACATTCAAATAGATTTTTTTCTAAAGGAAGGAGAAAGGACTGGCTTTATAGTCAGGTAAAGTAGATGATCCCTCCTCAGGAAGAGGCTTGAGGTGTCAATAAAGCAAATGCTGAGGTTCCTTAGTAATCCTTTCCTAAGTTAGACTTGTCTCAGCAGCTGTACAAGTAGTACTCTGCTGGATCTAGCAGTAGATATGGATCCAGGAAAACAAGTCAAGGTGTGGCTTTGAACACCCCAAGCTTCCCTGCTATGCAGAGCTGGAGTTTGGGTTGAGCAGTATTTCTACAGAGCAGTGCTCCAGGCACTTAAGAGGTGGAGAACTTCGCTTATCCTTGAGCAGAGGGTCCCTAGAAGGCCCATCACAGAGAAGAGATCATTGAATTGGTGGTTGTTTCATTTGACAAGGATAAACTATTAAGGAACCTATATTTTTACTTGACGCGTAATTCAATTTTATGTTCAATCTCTAATTCAATCTCATTTTTTGCATAATAAGGATATTGTGATTAATGAAAAATAAATGGTCAAATGAAAAGGCAGTATGTTCTTCCTTTGTTCAAGGTTGAACATGATCAGAAATACTACTGATCTGACTGGACAGTTATAGTACAAAAATCACAACATCATTAATTACTTCAGAAACGTAATTTTGCATTCAGACTGTCATCTGACTGGTTTTGATTTAGCTGAACTACCCAAGCTTGGATCTGAAGTTGTCTGCAGCATAACCCAGCTATCTGATTGCCCCCATGTGTGTGGTTAAGCTACCCGATCTTCTTGTGCTGTTTTTTCTTTTTTTACTCTTAATTAGAGTAGGTTCTATCCTACTCATTCTCTGTCCTATTCATTCTCTCATTCCTGTTTATGATTTCCAGTTTAGTAGGGTAATAATAAAAAATTTCTTTCATTGCTTCTCATTCCRTGACTGAAAATAATTCTTCAGATGTGTTACTTCAAATAAAATTGATCAAAGCCACTGTTCCACCTCCTTCACTCACAGGAGCACTAAATTCAGTGTGAGCCTTGTCTTAAAACTCTTCCAGGACATAGTTGTTATGCTTGAGTTCTGGTTCATGCTCCTCAGGCTTTGTTTTCATTTATTTTAGCAAGTGGGTTTTTTTAATGTTCCCATTTGCAAAGGGAATTTTGTTTTGGTGAGACATGGGATTTTATCGCTGTGTCTGTGGCCTGTCTACACATGACACTGTTTCAATGACATGCATYGATCAGCCCAGCTCTGCTACAGGTAGCCCTTCTGCTCAAAGCATCTGCTGATGTTAGCAGTTGATCAAACAGCTGGTGTTGCTAGAAGATCAGTTTCGTTCACCTTTTAGGATGACAAGAATTCTTGCCTGCCATGCAAACAGACAAGGATTTGGTGTTGGTGCATTCTAGATCCCAGAATTTTTTAGCTTTCAATTTTTTAATCCAGTAGAATTTTTATCAAAACAAGCTAGCTGTGAGTGTGCATTAGCAAAACTGTATCTAAAATGTAGATGATTTTTTAGGTTCCCTATGTATTTTATTAATGCTTGAAAAAAAATGAATTCCATGTGCAAATAGTCTGAGTCATTTTGCAATGAACAAGCTGTTATTTATGTATTAACATTTCCTGAAGAGACAGTTTCTATAGAACATCAGGAAGCAGCCATAAAAGCGGATTTGGGAAAAAATTGGGACAGAAACAAGTAGATGCATTTTGCAATTGGCTATGCAGAAACATTCCATAGCAAAGGTAGGATCACATGCAGTACAAATCACTTGCTTTTGTGAGTTGGCAGAAAATATAATTAAAATAAAGAAGTGACATCTTATGTGACAGAACCTGAGTAGGCAGCACAGCATTTATCACCTCCTGTTCACTAGCTTTTCTTTTTTAAAATTAGTGAGGTTTATCTTATATAACGCCTACTCATGGTCTTGTTGGCATGAACGAAAACAAAAAAAGAAATGTAGCGATGTAAAATAACACCATGAGTTACTGCAGCCAACATGAAGGGACAAATTCGTCCCTGATGCTATGAAAAAGAACTGTACAAGGGTGGATACAGGCCCCAAAGTGTATTACTTCCTGGGATTATTTTTGTTTGTTTTTTGGTTTTGTGCTCATAAATTCTATTTCTATCTGGGGAAAGCTATATATTGAGCTATTTTCTACAAAATGAGGATTGGACTGAGATCTTGATTTCAGCTGTGTAAATTTGAAGTTATTCTCCCAGAGTCAATGAAGTCATTCTGGGTTTATACTTGTAAGCTTTTAATCAGAATATGTCAGTGAGCAGGAAGATGTGACACATGAAAATCAGTGGTTGATGCTGTTGTTTTTCTTTCAGGCTGAGCATTTTGACATCTTGCTTGCTTGGTTTTCTGTGCTGAGTTTTCTGATTCAGCCAGGCTATGCACTGAGACCAGTATTCTCTATTAGCAGACATGGAATCTGGGAGGTTTCTGGAAACAAAACCGAACCAAATCAAACTGAACCAAACCTAACTTAACACAGTTTAATTTTAGAAGACCCAAACAATCAAATATTTGGAATTCTGAATGACATGACTTTAACAGAGAAATGAAGGAGTGCCATCACAGAAATCTGCACATAAGAGGAGGAGCAGAGCAGGGAAAAAGATGAATTATTTTATGAATATATTTATTAAACCAGAGCTTGTAAAGACTCAAGTAAAACTACATAGAGTGGGTGGAAGGAGTGGAAGCACCATCCATAGAGTAACTCCATACATGGTTTTAAAATCCTACTTTTAGGAAGGGGGTGAGGTGAGAGAAAAGGGTGACCAATATTTAGATTTTAATTTTTTATGTTGTTTCTGATGAGTTGCTTTCCAATACCCACACTTGAAGAACACCTCTAAATGTACCCCTGRGGTGCATGGAAGCACACAATTACAACCTGATGTTGATGCAGCGGTGCCCTCCTGGGCAAACGGGATGGAGGCCAACATCCCTTTTTCTCCCACTGTCCTTACGTTGCCAGTTACCCCCAAAAGTAGAGGCAACCATTACCTGCAGTCCAGAGAGAGCAAGAACAGCTGTTCTCCCTTTCTCCTTTCCTGCCTGGAACACCCACAGCATCTGACCTGTAGTTGTTTGGAAACAAACACACCAAATCTGTCCTTGAATTTGTGTGTGCTTTGCAGGGCCCTTACATGGAAACCAATGGCTTGGGCGGTATGTGGGTAGTTCTTTTTCAAGCTCTTTTCATTCCAGCAACAAATATCTGTGGTGTGAGTGTACCCAGTTTGTCTGCATACAGTATCATGTACTGCACATTGTGTTCTTTGGTATTTCAGCAAAGAGTTAGCATCACACAGGCCCAGAAGAAAGGAAGGTACATGAATACAGCAATGTACCTTGTACGACACCTCAGTGCACATTTCACTGTGAAAAAGGAAAGCAGCTCAGGTGACAGGCTCGGTGCTGAGGAGTTAACTGTGYGATTTCACTCTGCGCTGGGCGCAATGAGAGTTTTGGATGACTGATGACTGTTCTGCTGTACAAGTCCATTACCTTTTGCTCATTATCTCGCCTACCCTTTCTGCTTAGTAAGTGAGCCATCCTCAGATCATCTGTGTTTTTGTAGTAGCACCTTGCAGCCTTGAATGTAAACCTCATAAAAGCATAGTAAAACACCTGTGGTTGTTTGCTAGTTGTCAAGACAGTTTAGGACATTAAACACCAAATTGGGTGGATACTACAAGGTCATGAAATGTGTAGGACGCCTATCACAAAGTTTAAGGTGACTGAGTGTCCAGTAAGATCTGTTGTATAGCAGTGCTATATATATCTTTTAATGGGTCTCCCTAGCAGTGACCCGAGTGCTTTACGTATAGATGCGTGACACACAGCACTGCTGCATTCCTGCAGGTTACCAGTCTTATAGCCATTCACATTTGTTCATTTTTGCATGATCAGGGTATCGGCAACAGCAATGCATTTGCAAAAAAAAAAAAAAAAGGAAAAAAGAAAAAAAGCAAGAAAGAAAAGCATTTGCAACTGAAAGTTATTAACTGACACTTCTCATTTAAGCAGTGTCACTTACAACCAAATATTTAGACTCCAAATCAGGATAATGAAAAAACATTTTCAGAAGTGTGATGGAGCTTCTGTCTAATTGACACTTGTACTTCCCTGCAGCTGAGGAGGATAAAGTTTCACAGAAGTATGAGCAAGTTAACAGCCTGAGTTCCTGCAGCCTTGACACGCTTTGTGTGGACGCTATTTAAATCAGTAATGTCCTTTAGTCTAACTTCTTGCTAAATTTTCTGCTTTTGGTAATAAGGAGATAGGCGAATACATAGTTTGTCACCTAGCAACCTCAGACGAGTGCTCTGAACAGTTTTTGAATGAATAGCTGCTGACAGATTCTTAAAAATAGCTAATTTTTTTTGTTTTGTTTGTGCAAGTGGAAGGTGTGGTCCCCCATATGTGCTTGTGTGAAATGATAAGCAGGCAACTGAAGGGAGAGCGACACAGAAGAGGAAATAAAAATGGAATCATACAGTGTAATTGGCATGCATATATATAGAAATTCTGTTTCTATTCTTTTAAGTTGGCTCTGCATAAATTTGCATGACATACCTCAAGTTCCCTCTCTGTTCCATGGCATGCTAGTCAAATTCTTTCCTACAGAAGAAATGGGAACATAGATCCTTTGGTATGTTAAACAACACCCCCCTCATCCYGCAAGGTAGAAAAATTAGTGCAGGGACTCATTATTTGCTTACAGTAGGTTGTAAGATTGTTAATTCTTGCCTGCATTAGACTTCACCCTTGGATCTTAGACTCAAATAGCGACTGGCAGCAATAATTGAAATTGCATTAATAACAGCAGCTGGGTGGATGGGACAAGGGTGGATGTGGCCAGCTGCAATCTCATGAAGGGGTGCAGCTGTGGGCAATGACAGCTTCTGTATCATGTTCTCTAAACAGTGCTCACAGGGAGGGGGCTAGAGCCCCTTCAGCCCCTCTAGTCCACTTGCACCTGGACAGGGCAGAGTCACTGTTAGCTCAGAGCAGGTTGATGTTCTGCAGCAATTTAAAACCCTGTTAGCTTTTGGTGACTGGGTTTCCTTAATACTCTCTCTACAACAACCAGCCCAATCATGCAAAGCACCTACATGACTACCAGCACTTCAACTGACGACCAGTAATTCCCTTCCCAAAGAGTAATCTCTTGGTGACAAAACCAGTTTTATGTGGCCCTGAGGCCAGCTTACATGTCATGGGATGTTCCTATGGGAAAAGGAGCATGGTCATACCATAACCAACTTCTGTTTGTACCTGACTACTGGAAAGGTTTGTTTGGGACAAAGAGTACCCCACCTCAACAGTTTGACAGACTACGTTAATAAATTAGAGTAAGGTCTTCCTGTAAGACACTGAGGGCATAATTTTGGATGATTGTGCCCAGCAATGAAGAGAAAGGTTGATTTCTTTAGAAACCAAAAGCATCTRATTTCCCCAAACTTAAAAGCCAAAAGTATTGCAACAGCTATTTGTTTTTGTAAGTGGAGGCACTTCGTTCATTCATGTGATAATTTAAAGCACATCATTATTTTTGTTCATTGTAGGCACTTTAAGAATAAAGACAGCACTACTGAATGCTGCTGAGTTCTTTAAAATCTTTCTTGGCTTTCTCTTTCAGCTTCCAATGTTTTGTTTAAAAAATAAGAAATACATTGTCGTGATGAAGCCCATCGTATGAAGCCTAAACTGGAGGACAAAGGAAATTTTTACAGAAAGTGTGGGAGAGGTCAGGTGAGTTGGTTAACAACAAGCTGTCATTAACAGTTTTTAGCTCACTGTCTCTGGGATTATCCTTATCACAGTGTAGAGCTTGTTTGTATTTAGTTAATTTAGTCATTGAATAAACCAGTTGCCGGTCGGCTTCAGCTTACGCCCCTATCTGAAAAGGCCACTCTTCATGCTGTCCACATATTTATTCCAAGCTGCGTGTCTGTTACTGCCGGCTCTTAAGACAGTGATGCTGCCTGTGCCTCTGTGAGGAGAAGTGTGTGGCTGTGCACGCACATGCCTGTTGGGGTCCCTGAGCACGGAGGCAGGATCATCCATCTGAGGCATGGGGAAGGGCATGAGTGAGCTCAGGCAAGGCTCATTGTGAGGTTCAGGCAGAGTCTCCCCAGAGGTCACACGGGGCTTTGAAGCTGCTGGGACACTGGTCCCACAGTGTGGCGGCAGCCTAAGAATGCCTGAGGTTCGGGACAAAGACGTGAGATGAAACCCAATGACCCCTTACGGCACATTTGCTACCATCAGGAACTTGAACTAGAAATGGGAATGTGGCCATCTCCAACCTCATTTTCATCGGAGGGAAAAAAAGTTTGGCTAGTTTGTGGCAACTAAYGGGAAGTAAAATCTCAGCAAGGTTTAGGCAGTTTGCAAAAGGCTCTTGGCAAAATTATCAAAATAAAAATAAACTTATGTAGAGGCAGAAAATGCTTACATCAAAGTGTATCTCTGAAGTTGCTAACTGGGTCCTTTCATATATTGGAGACCGATAGTTTCTTCTGAAAATTATGCTGGGCCTTTCTAATGTACATTTTAAGGCCTAATCAATTACTATCCTATAGCACAGTGTGTGCCTGGCAGTACTGAGGTGTTACATTTCATCTAAGAAGCTAGTAACAGACCACCTGTAACTGATTGGTATGAAGAGTGGAAAATGTTAATGGCAAGCAAGTTAGTGTGGTCATTTAAGCCATGACTTTATCCTGAAATATATTTATATTTCCATGCAAATGTGAAAAGAAGCAAAGATGTAACACTGAGAAGCTAAATATTTCAAGATGTCTGGTATAATAATTTTGTGCTGTCTTTTGGGTCAGGAAAGGATGATGGATCATCTTCATTCTTCTTTTCTGTTGCATATTTTTAACACCCACTTTGCTCTCCATTAGTAATTTTATTTTTCCATATTTATATTGTTATTATTCATTATTCTAACTTTTGTAAGTGATAGATTTCAGATTTTCTCTAATTCTGCCCCATTATTTCAGATTCTTCTAGTTATTTTAGATTTTTCTCTTCTTTTTCCTCCTCCTCTAATACTTTCAGAAGAGAACTGGACTTTCATAAGCTAACAGGTCTCTGTGCGGTGTCAAAAGGTTTTTCTACGTGATGTTCCTCCTTGTTTATCTGTGCAGGCTGCAACCAGACTTTCCATCACAGTCACTTAACAGTATGTTGTCAGAGACATTGTATTGATAGTACATTGTACTTGTGTGTGTATGGATGTGGGTATACAATACTATATTCAAGGCAGGGGCTTCAGTCCTCCAGGTTGAGAGGACCCCCAGTAGCAGCCAGTGAAAGCATTGCCAAAAGTCTTATGCAGTATGACATTGTATGTCATTTTCCTGTGTGAAATGCATATGGAATGTCACATTTTTTCACCCAAGCTCAACTTTGGTCATTTACTGCTTGGATGCTGAGCTGCTCAGGCTGGATGTTGGAAGAACACTGATTACATATCTTAAGGTATCATGACTATGATACCAACAACAGTTGGTTGGCTGTTGTGCAGTGTTTTTCTGTGACAGTGCCATGTATCTGACTGGCCTCACTCACCRAGCAAGGGATGTGAAGCCTCTTTTTGGGGGCAGTTTCATGCTGTGTGGTTGGGGGTTGCCCCTACGTGGAAGTGTTCTTATGGCCTCGAAAATCCTTACCATGGCTGTGGTAATGGTGTAGCATTTCTGACTCTTGTCTGTGTGTCCCTTACCCTAGCTATGGCTGGTGCTTATCATCTTCACTCTTTCCTGCATGCCAATTAATTCATCTCTGAAATCTGTCTCCTCAACATGTGAAAATCCTTCAGTTGCTAATCCACCAAAGAAGCTAAGTGTATTTTTAGGAATCCCAGGATCTTACTTGTTCCACCAGTGGATTTAAATTTTTAAAAACTAGCTGATGTCTAGTTGAACTGTGCAACTATGTCTTCCTCTTCATAAAACACAATGCTGAATATTCATTTTTTATCGATATAATGTGGAAACAGTGATAATCCAATATTTTGACAGTTATACAATGATAAAACTTGGAGAAAATAAGAGCTGAGTATTCAGGTTTGAACAACAGGCAGGAAGGTAAGCATTCAGTTCTTTGAAGCATGAAGTGCATGAAGTCATTTGAGTGCAAGAATGGCCTTACTGATTCAGACCAGAGGTCCAGCTAGCCAAGTACTCTGTCTTTAACACTGACCAATAGAAAACAGAAAAAGAGCAAAGGACAAGCATATTCCCCTGGGTATGCATATATAGAGAAATTCTGTTTCTATTCTTTTAAGTTGGCTCTGCATAAATTTGCATGACATACTTCGAATACTGTGTTCAGTTTTGGGCCCCTCACTACAAGAAGGACATTGAGGTGCTGGAGCGTGTCCAGAGGAGGGCAACGAAGCTGGTGAAGGGTCTGGAGAACAAGGCTTATGAGGAGCGGCTGAGGGAACTGGGACTGTTTAGTCTGGAGAAGAGGAGGCTGAGGGGAGACCTTACCGTGCTCTACAACTACCTGAAAGGAGGTTGTAGCGAGGTGGGTGTCGGTCTCTTCTCCCAAGTAACTAGTGATAGGACGAGAGGAAATGGCCTCAAGTTGCGCCAGGGGAGGTTTAGATTGGACATTAGGAAAAAATTCTTTACTGAAAGAGTGGTTAAATATTGGACCAGGCTGCCCAGGGAAGTGGTGGAGTCACCATCCCTGGAAGTATTTAAAAGATGTGTAGATGAGGTGCTTAGGGACATGGTTTAGTGGGCATGGTGGTGTTGGGTTGACGGTTGGACTCGATGATCTTAGAGGTCTTTTCCAACCTTAACGATTCTATGATTCTATGATTCTATGATTCTATGATTCTAAGTTCCCCTGGGTATGCCTTCTGAACTTCCAGACACCCATGGCTTAGGCACTTCTTGAGCTAGACTGTCTTTTCATGCCTAGTAACCCCTTGTGGATTTTTTTCCATCCAAAAATGTGTCTAAAAGTTTCTTGAATTAATGTAAACTTTCCTGTACACAATACTCAGACACAATGAGTTCTGAAGTTGAACTACATATCATTCAAAAAACTACCTCCTTTTTCTTGGACCTGTCTTCCGGACATTTTATTTGATGCCCTTTAAATTTACTTTTTAAATTATGATTTTGTAGACCTCTATCATATCGCCCTTTGATTTTGTTCTTCCAGGCTGAAGACTTCTGGTCTCTATACTGTTTTCTTGTCCAGATGCTGTTTCTGCCTTGAGTGGTGTTGCTCTTTACATGCTTCTCTGTACCTGGTTCTACTGTATCCTCCTGGAAACACCATATAGTTGTGATGAGTGATTGCTGCTTGAACAAAGATTTCTCATTCATACATGAAGTGATTCCTCTTCATTCTAATGAGTGTTTTTCCCTCTCTCTTTGTGGCTGTAATGCATTTGACATGAATAAGTTTGAATCTTAATCTTTCCTACCATTTATAACTGTATTTATTTTCTGTTGGGTTTATTTGTACCTAWAATAGTTCTTGTCAAATTACCATGGCATTTTTGAGAAAGGGAATCTTCTCCCTTTTCTGTGTCTCTTTTTCAAGCTGTTTGCGTGTGTGAATCCACCAATGCTGAGCGACAGTTTAGTATTACTTTCAGAGAGTGTGTGAGCCATAATTAACAATTTGAGCTGCAATTAAGAATGGTCCACTGAGTCCATTAAAAAGAAACAAATACAAAATGGAAGATAGAAATACTATAAAATTACATCGCTTCACTGAGTGGGCAAGGAAGCTTATTGCTGAAAAAAAGCTAATGGATGTACATTATCAAACAGGTAAGTTCCCAGGAGATAATGAATAAAGAATTTTAGACTTTTCTTGGCAATGTGGATTTTCTTTGTAATGAGTGGTAGTGATCACTTAGTATGGAGAGGGAGCTAACAGCAATATTTGACTTCGTTTCTGTTTTGTGGTTTGCAATGGCTGTTACAGAATAATCATAATTCAAACTGGATCAAAGATAAATTTAATGAACCAGGGACTTCATAAACATTTTGCATTCTGTATCTCAGCACTGGATTAAAAGGACTTTCATGTTCTTTAAGAAGAAAATATGTCGGCTCTCCATAGGACAGCCTCAGGATCCCAGTTGGGCTTGGTACCATAGGGCCAAGATTATACAAAGCAACAACAATCTTTATCCCTTCCACTTTGCCTGCATCTCCACTTCAAAAAAGTTTAATGATTCACATATTCGTGCTTAGCTGTGCAAACTGATTTATGTTTTTATCCTTTTTTTCCTGTACTCTGTAACTGCTGGGTTTGAATGTGCTTCGAATTTTCTCTTACACCCTTGCAATAATAATATTAAAGTGTATATGTGTGTATGTGTGTGTATATCTATATGTATGTGTTTTCTTTTTGCTTGAGAGCTTAAATAGTGGAAAACATTTTGTTCTACTACTTCTGTCAGGAAACAGCTGTTGTTTTTGCTTTGCAGTCCAGCCTGATTTACACTGTTGTGCAGTGGGGACTTGAGGGAATGAGGGGGTCCCAGGAGAGCCCTGGGAGACTAGGCTCATTTTGCCACTGTTGACAGAGGAATAGGAAGGGTCAGGATGGAGGCTGCTGTTTCTGAACCTGATATTCTTGCACCAACCACCTCTTCAGGACTAGTTGCCACCCAGTATTTACTAGTCAACCCTTGGTGGCAGAAGCAGCAGCCAGTCTGGCTTTCTGGAGCTCTGCTGGAGGCAATGTAGGACCAATGATGATCTGTTTTCACCTTCTACAASCTGTTACCCTAGGTGAGAGCTGAAGTTGCTGATGGCTCAACCCTGCAACACCTTATAAGAATAGAAGTATTCTGCAGCCCTTCCTCAGCCAACCTAGATCACCTGAAAATATAAGGCAAGTCAGATCCAGGATTGTTAGTGAGGAAGATCACATTTTGTAAAGTTTCTAGTAAAAACTGTAATGATCTCGTGGAAGCTGATACAAATTACTCTRTAGTTCTGTTGGACTTGAAAAGAAACATCAAAAACTGCTGCATTTCATACACTTCCTTGGGTGAAGAAAAGTGAACTAGGTGATTGGATGACTGCAGAGAAGCTGCTTTCGTGCCAATTGACAGTAGAAATTAGCTAGAAAATTGCTTAAAGGACTGGAGTTTAGTTACACAAACTTAAAATTAGAAGAACATTCTGTACTGTATGAAGGAAAACATATCTGTAACATTTGGTACAAGCTAACATTAGTCAGGGTAATTAAATTCAATGTTTTTTAAAGATTAATAGATGTTTTACTTCAAGTGCTTTAGCAAGCACAGAAATGTGAGGAAAAGAGTATTGCTCTACCACATTTTCTTCTTTCATGTGTTCTGGTACATTAATTTGCCAGTATCAGAGAAGTGGCTAGCTGGGTGGATTCTCTTGATTTCAGGTAGTTTTCAGAAGCAAATTACTGCCCTAGGAAGATAAACTGCATTTTTGAAAGTCATATGAGAAATTAAAAATAGAACTGACTGAAAACGGATTTTCAGTTCCAAGAGAAGTATTGATTGATTGTTTACTTTGGAAATCATCAGGAAGATTAAAAAACAAAAGAAAACCCACACCCCTCCCCTATGTTATTTCAAGAAGATTGACATTTTTCATTGCAAGGCAAATTCTAGACACCTCCACATAGGGAGAATTGAAAGAGAAGTTGTACTGTTTTCCTGTTTTTCCTGCCTTCCAGGGACTTGGAGAGTCAGGTACCCATCAAAATGTTGAGGCCGGCAGGAATGGTGTCATGCCTGCTTGGTCAGCCAGGCTCTACAGCCTGCCACCTGCGGATGGGACTGTGACCTCTGAGATAGGTGAGGCAATTCTTCCAGTCAGTTTTGGGAAACGGGGGTTTAAGTACCTTTTGGAATCTTTAATATCTGTGTCCTCTGTGCAGCCAAGCGGGACTCTGCAGCTGTTTGATAAAACCCTTACGAGCTAGCCTGCTCACACCAAATCCCCAGCACGATAGTCAGCACAGTTACAGTGAAAGCAGGTAACCTCCACTGATAAGCATATGGCCCATGCTGCACGTGAGATAAAAGAGTTTCTCTGCTGTTTCATTTTGTTATTTTAAATCATGGCTGTATTTTTTATTTAGTTCTTATTTTTATGAAAACATTGTGTAAATATAATAGCTTTGTGATCATTGACATTTTGAAAACGCTGAAAAATAGTTTGGTCTTTGTGGGAATAGAGGGACTTAAACTCACTCTGTCAGCTCTTGCAATAGCATCACTTTGGCTGATGCCTCACAAAATCATCTGATTACGTGAAGAAACACTGAAAACTGTGATATCTCATTACATGGCATTGAGTATTCCCCTCAGCCATGTGGTAATTGGCCAGGTCTCTCCTTTTACTTAGGAGCTTGTACTATGTCAGAAAACCCCAAAGCAAAGCATTTCACACAGAATTCAGAGATGCATGATAGCAGACTGGCCTTTTATCCCCCTCTCTCCAGGTGTTTGTAGGAGCCAAGCACAAGCTACCCCACAGTATAGCAGAAGTATGTGATATTTATTCACATAAATACTTAAGAAGAAAAATTTCTGCTTTACAAAATTTACTATTTAAATTAGACCAATAACAGTATGAATACTGACAGTAGACCATGCTAGATAAGATGGGGTGATTGTGGTAAGTGCTTTTGAAAGTAATTTTATTAAAAGAAATGGATCTTATAATTAATTTTCTGTTATGTGGCATATTCCTTTTTTTGTAAAAGCAATTATTCTTTACCTTTCTGTTTTTAATGGGCAGGCAAGAGAGTGGGAGTAGATCATGCTATGGTAGAAGTGAGCGGAGGAAAGCTCGTTCACTGGAAGCAGTAGTTACAGGGGGATCAAGCCAAGCTACAGAACTCATCCTGGTGAGTGAAACTTGTTCTCACGCAACCCAGTTTTGAGAGTGAAAAGTCTTTGCATTTGGAGTATTGCATGCATTTTGTTAGAAGGTGAGTTGATGCCTTCTCTATTTGGCCCTCTAACAGTACACTGATGAGTTCAGAAAGGAGTCAAGAGAGGTGTGTGCATCAGTCTTGTTATAAGGGCAGCTTAAATATCAGGTTTTCCAGCCCAGAGAATCAGCAAAAGAAGTGACAACAAAACATTTAATAGAATGTGTGTAGTGTTGCTTAGGACCATCTCTGTTAATCAAACAGAAATTGAAAAGGGAGTAATCATTTGAGATTTAAACAGCAAAATCACAAAATAGAGAAGTAATTTTTTGGACACTGTGTACAGGAGAGAAAAGCAGGTAGTTCGTTAGTAAGCACTAGACTATTAGAAAATGTAGGAACTGTAAGTAGCAGTTCCAAAGAGATGGATCAGACAGTGTCAGCTAATGAATACCTGCAGATATCATCTCTATCCTATATTTAAAATCAATTCACCTTAATAGAAAGTGTGTGTGTATCTTCAAAAGATTTTTATGTAGGCAGTTCTGAGAGTGAGATTGAAGCTGTATGCCCCTTACCTGACACTATATAAGGCTAATCACTAAAAGAGATCAAAGTTGATGTCTCTCTCATAATTTTGGATATTAACATTTTTATTCTAAAAGGTTTTAGAAGGATTTTAGAAAGAAATATTGATGTTAGTATGTAAGTTCACACAAATAAAAAACTGATGAATATTTGATGATGAAAAATAAAAAAATCAGACATGAATTTTCACAGAAAAGTAGAAAATGATGGTAGCAGAACTGGAACAATGAGAGATCTTTCAAAATCACAGTGCATTTCCAAAAGGAGGAGTTTTAATGAAGGAGCACAATAGTGAAGTGAGCATGACTGTGGCTGAAGATTTTTGAGACCTGTGAATTTAAAGCTGCTTCTGGACTTGATTGTATTCTTGCTGTGTTCAGTAAATTTATTTTGGCACTCAGAGCCAAGGGGTGGGGGAAAGAACTGTTTGTTAAAAATTATTATTATGGAGAATCAGAAATGACTACTCATTACTGAACTTCGGGAGAAGATTAGTCAGCATGCAACTGTTTTTGACCTTGAAATGCAAAGAAGACACAGGACTGTGTGGGAGTCAGGGAGAACTCTATCCTGATTTGACTGACATCCACCTACTCCTGTAGATGCGTTTTAGATGCACATTCTGACTTCCTTTGGAAATCAATCTTTGGGGGGTCTGCTTCCTTAAAACGCAGTTAAATTGCTCTGCAGGAAGCGGATATGCTATGAGGAGCAAATGGGATGTTTATAAGATCATTTATGTTAAACAGCAGTCAGGAGACAGAAAAATACCCATGTCAACTATTATGAATTTATTAAACACCTAATGATTGACTGTGACACTGATTTTAATATGCAAATTAAGGTACACGTGTTTAGTGTCAGCAGAGAAGAATGACAATGAGAATCAGCGATGATTAAAAATCATAGAAACATAGAATAGTTTGGGTTGGAAGGGACCTTTAAAGGTCATCTAGTCCAACCCCCCTGCCATGGGCAGGGACATCTTCCACTAGATCAGGTTGCTCAGAGCCCCGTCCAACCTGACCTTGAATGTTTCCAGGGATGGGGCATCTACCATCTCTGTGGGCAACCTGTGCCAGTGTTTCACCACCCTCAGTGTAAAAAATTTCTTCCTTGTATCTAGTCTAAATCTGCCCTCTTTTAGTTTAAAACCATTCCCCCTTGTCCTGTTGCAACAGGCCCTGCTAAAAAGTTTGCCGCCATTTTTCTTATAAGCCCCCTTTAAGTACTGAATGGCTGCAATAAGGTCTCCCCAAAGCCTTCTCTTCTCCAGGCTGAACAGCCCCAACTCTCTCAGCCTTTCTTCATAGGAGAGGCGTTCCATCCCCCTGRTCATTTYYRTGRCCCTCCTCTKGAYCYRCTCCAACAGGTCCATGTCTTTCTTGTGCTGAGGGCTCCAGAGCTGGAGGCAGTACTCCAGGTGGGGTCTCACCAGAGCAGAGTAGAGGGGCAGAATCACCTCCCTCGACCTGCTGGCCAYGCTTCTTTGGATGCAGCCCAGGGTATGGTTGGCCTTCCGGGCTGCGATCGCACATTGCTGGCTTATGTCCAGCTTTTCATCCATCAATATCCCCAAGTCCTTCTTGGCAGGGCTGCTCTCAATCCCCTCATTCCCCAGCCTGTATTGATACCAGGGGTTGCCCTGACCCAAAAATCCCACACTATGGCTGGGAAGGAAAGGTATTCTGCTCTGTATGATAGGTGTGGCTGACAGAAAATGTGTAAAGAGCACAAATGAAGAAGAAATGTGTATGCTGTGTTTTTTGAAGAGGAATGAGGCATGGTATGAATATAAAAAGAAAAATGTAAGAATTGTTGTCTTTGGGCTAACATATATGATATTGGTCTGTGAATAAAATAAGCTTAGTATAAAGTATCTGTAGCCTCATTACATTCTATAGATATCAGTATTCAAGTGACAGAATAAGTCACATATTGGGAAAAAATTGCCTTTTAATTTTCTGGTTTATGTACTGTAACTATTCACATAAATGCTATTGGTTCTTATTAGAATTTAGTTATATTTCCTATGGTGATCTGAATTTATTATGCTGCCCTGTAAGTTTGCCAAACATGAATTGCTGTAAAGTCAAATTAAATTTGATTGCTTTCAAATATCTCAAAAAGTAGAAATGTTGGAAATTATATTGTTTCTGTGCTACTAACTGGATTTATGTTGAGGAACTTTAAGCAAATATATGTAAATGTCTTTTATGACATGATAAATGAATTACATAAAGCATCCATGTTCAGTATAGGTTTTAATTAACCTTAATTAATTTGGGTCATGGTTAGCCTTTACCCTTCTGCAGAGCAGAGCAGAGACTCCTACATTCTGTGGATGGGACAGTCCTTATGCTCAGGGTTGCAAGGGGTATGCTTCCTAGCAGCAAGTCATTGAGATGGCAGCGCCCTGTTTTCAACAAGCTGGCCATTTGTATAGGGCAGGCTTGATTTCCTCCTCCATTAAGAGTCAAGGACATAGACATCACCTCCAGGACAACTGGGAAGTCAGGTGAGACAGAAGAGCTACTGCTACTCCCTCCTGCAGGACACTGTGACTATGATGCTTATTGCAGTTTGTGGCTAAATACCATAGTCTATTCCTGAGAAAGC
This sequence comes from Phoebastria nigripes, assembly GCA_035582835.1. Lineage (NCBI taxonomy): Eukaryota > Metazoa > Chordata > Aves > Procellariiformes > Diomedeidae > Phoebastria > Phoebastria nigripes. Next base: position 87,341 of record JAYKAV010002996.1, read on the forward strand.
AGTCTGCACATTTGCCAGGCAGATGGTGACTGGTACAGTTAGAGTGATGATTCCAGCTAGGATATTTCCACAGATGTTTGTGGGCAATGCAAAATATGTTGTACTTTTCATGAGATTTTTCTATTACCCAGTAAAAATTGCCTTAACTGGTTGCAGGATGAGAACAGAAATATCTCTTTCAAAGGTTTTAAAGACTCAACTGCCTTATTGTTCCAGAAAAAACCTATCACAGAGAAATTTCATATTGGAGCTAGGATGAGGAACATCCGTATTTAGACTGTATATTTTGAAGTAATTTCTTATTATTTTGTATAAAGTATCTGCGTTAGTGATGGGCTGTCCATCACTAACACACTGCTGCACATTTAACATCCAGGATTTATAGCTTCCTTTGCTACTTTTTATGCCACCAGYGGGACTGCACATATTCTGTGGCATGCCTTTAATTAATTAGTCTTTATCCATCCTATCTGGGGACAGACAGAGGAACTTAATATATTATTACTAGCTAATGAGCAAATTCTACTTTCTGATGATTAAATTTTCAAAAGTAATTTGAAATATAGATTGTACGTCCTTCACAGGGAGACATCATCAGATGGACTTCATTAATTAATCAGCAACATTCAGTGCATAGCATGGCTATGCAGGTGCTAGAGTAAAATAACCATTATTTGAAGTTGTTTTTCACATTTTTCATTGTTTCATAGGAAAATGGCCCAGGGCTTATTTTCTCTGTGATGTTAGCTCCATTTATAACTCAAATCCCATACAGAAGGAAAATGCCTTAACCTTAATGTGTGTTAGTACTTCTACRTTGAACTGTTAATCTGGATCACCCAAACTGATCTTGCTTCAAGTTAGTACAGCTTATTAGACTGTGCGGATGTGGACTGTATCTATCTGTGTTGGTGCTGCAAGTCATATGTTTGTTTCCTGTAATTCCCCCCTTCCCTGTACAACAAGAAAGATTTCTCCCACAGTTCATTCTTGGAAAAGAAAAAGTTGTGGCTTAGCTTATTGCAACAAAGAAAGTTGTGTGTTATCCCTTTAGAAATCTTTGTGCCAGATGCAACCAGTGGTAGTGCCTTTTATAGGCTCAGCTCTCTGAGTGCTATCCTGCAGTGCAAAAATGACAAGCTAACTCCTGCAGTGAAGACCGACTCCCCACTTTGTGCTTCCTTTCACGCCTGAAAAAGTAAGGAACCAAACTCCCTTCCTTCCTTCCTTCCTTCCTTCCTTCCTTCCTTCCTTCCTTGTGAGGCTGGAGTAGGCATCAGGACTCTGGTCTCTGTGTTTGGAGGAGCCCAGTGGCTGATACAGCAGAGCTACCTTGCAGAGGGTGAGCCATGAAAGCAGCACAGAGTAAGGTCAGACACTTCCTCGCTGTGCTGTGGTCAAAAGAAAGGACTAAGCTTTATACTATAAAGCATCATATTAGATGTCTGATCCCCATGGTCCTTCAGCCTGGAGGACTAGGACCTCAAACGGGCACTGAAATGATGGCTGAAGTTCACACCATGAAAGTCTTGCCTGCTTCATTGTTTTGCAAGGCTTCTGTTGAYGCAGAATGCTTCAGGACCATTTCTAGGAAAGTAGCCACAAGATTGGTAAAGCTCTCTCCTTCCCCTGAAATCCCACTTGCTGGCAGGGAACCTCTGCAGCTGAACGTGAAATTCGTACTGCTGATTATTCATCTGCGTACTGCTGTTGAAAGTCAAATTGTTAGGGACAGAAATGAATATGAACAGAAACATGCTGACTAAAGGAAAAGCTTGGAATTAGAAGATGTGAGTTTTAGTCCTGGTTCTAGACTACTTATAATCAAATAAGATAAACCAGTTAAGYCTGTTGAGAATTAACACAAAGTCTCTATGGATTGAAATTCTCCTCTGAATTTTGCCCAGTTTTGTGACAGTGACAAAGACATCCTCATGGACATGGCAGAGATCACACTGACAGAAAAGACTAGCATCATGTGTAGCCCTAAGAGGGAAGGGTGAATGTCATGATGGGATGTGTGATGCAGAGAATAGTTTTTAGACCCTGGAAATGACTGCTTCTTAAAGCAGTCATTGGAACAACATCAGGAGAAACAAGTCTTGAATTATCCTGATCCAGGACTGAGTTCAGAATGTTACTGCTAAATAGCCACGATACAATAATTATCACAATACAGTCAGATTTAGCCTTTTCCCCACAGTAATACATAACTACATAAAAATCAAGAAACTACTTCCAAGAAATGAAAAGGAACAGCCAAAAGAAAAAAAATGTTTGTGGCATAACATGGAGATTGCTTAAATATAATATACTGGAACCTCAGAATAAATGTATTTCATTTATGGAAAAAGAAAACTTGGAAAAGAATTCCAAATAAGTCTTCAAAGTTAAACATCAGAGTAAGGGGGATTACTAGGAGTTAAAAGACCTAAAATGAACATCACATTCAAATGGAAAAAGAACATAAACAAGTTAAATGTAAAATTAATAAGGCAGGGAAAAAAAAAGACTTTGGGGAACAACTTTCTAAAGGCATAAAAAATAAAAATATACTTATTTGTCAAACATATTAGGAAGCCTGCCAGAAAGACTGTGGGGCCAATAGATGATCATGGTTTAATAGGAGTTCTCACAGGGCAAAAATGCAGGAAAATTAAACCAATTCTTTTCAGTGAGCGTCACCACCAAGAAGACATTGAAACCAGAGGGCTTTGTGTTACATGGATTGGAGTTTAAAACAGAACTTTCTCAAACAAAGGTGTCAAAAGAATAAGATTTAGAAGAAATAGATGGAGTGAATGCAGACAAATTACCAGAACCAGGTGCTATTTACTTGGGAGCCCTAAGGGAACATAAATATGAAAATGGAAACTTTCAGCTGTGCTATGGAGTCTATTGATTAAATCAGTTGTGGTACTAGATGAGAGTGAAATGGCAAATATAAATTCAACTTTTAAAAAGGATTTAAGTGGAATGGGGAATTCAGAAAGCTTAAGAGAATCTATAAATTTGGTAGTGTGTGAACTCTTAATAGCCATCCTAGGACTAATAGACAAAAGGGTAAGTACAATATAATGAGGAAGAACCAACATGGCTTTTGAAAGGGGATTAGTACCTTGCAAATCTATTAGAGTTGTTTGATCATCACTGAATATACAGAAGAAGTGATMCAGTTGATACTCTGCCAAAAAGCTTTTTGACAAGGTCCTTTGCTAAAGGCTCTTAAAGAAATTAAGTTGTGGTAGGATGGGGAGAGGGTCCTCTGCATATTAATAACTATTTAATAGGTAGGAAATGGAAAGTAGGAATAAATGGTCAAATTTCACAAGGGAGGAAGCTAACAGTGGAATTCCTTAGCCATCTGTGCTGAGGTCTTTACTGTTAAATATACTAATAAATAATTATACATTATATAATTAAAGTGTGTGTGTGTCTGCATGTATAATATACATATATGTATACTCATATCTATATTTTAATATACAGATGACAACATGACATGGAATTTGTATTCTGTGTCTACAAATGCAAAGTAAAGCACACAGGAAAACCTATCCTAGCTATAAGCTCACATTGAGAGGATCTAAATCAGCATTACATTACCATGCAAGACAGAGAGCCTGGAGTCACTGGAGATTGTTCTGTAAACACATTGGCTCAGTGCTCAGCACTGTTCAAAAAAGCAGATAGAACATTAGGGACTATTGTGGGGGGGAAAAGTGATGTCTACTGTTTTGCCTTTTATGTCACTGTGAATAATCATAGTTCATCTACATCCTGAGTACATTTGTGGAGGTCTGAGCATCACTCCCTGCATTTAAAAAAAAGTGTAATATAATTATAAAAACATTATCGCGCTCTCTCGATAGATATATACTATATGTGTTACATATATAAGGTGGTAAGGATTGCTGGGGTATAGAGCAGCTCCTATACAAGGAGAGATTAAATACCGTGATATGCTTCAGGTAGGAAGGGAGAAGGTTGAGAGAACAGAGATGTCATCAGGCAGCAGGTTTCAGACATGCACTTTTTCATTCAGGGCAGAATTAGTCTTGGAACTCACTGGTATTTGTGGGGGCCAAAAATATAGAGGGTCCAAATAGTGATTGCAAAACAAGTATATGGAAAGATGTCAGTTGGAAGTTGTGGCTACAGCCTCTGGCTAAGAAAAGGCAAAACCCACAGTCCCACAGCAGTATAACGCCATTGACTAGCACTGCTATGGTCTTGCCGCATCCGAAGCCAGATGTCCATCTGCCCCTGCCCCACAACCCTGTTGTGCTGGCATCGGCATACACCTGATGCTGTGATGAGCTGTTTCAGGTCTCTGAAATAAAGGACAATTAATCTCTTAGTTGTAGGGTTACTTTTCTGTCATCTCTTTGTGCTGGTACTTGTCAATGCCTGGACAAAGGGGTGGGCAGGACTATGTTGTTGGGGAGCAGTGTGGTGTTCTGGTTTATATTGGCTTAATCTGCCTTATAACTGCACCCTGAGCTGGCAGAAGGATGTGGAGGAAGTCACTCTGTCTGTTCTTACATCTCTCGCCTAAGCACTTTGCACAGACTTATCCGGAGCAGGATGGATGGGGTCCTGTTCAGCTTGCTTATGTTCTTATGACTTGTATCGGTTTGTTGGTACATCTCTGTTAGGTTTAGCTTCCCTGCTGCTGAGGAGGCAAGCCAGACTTTTCCTATCTTGGAGAGGTAGCTGCAAGGCTTACTCCAGTACAGGTAAATTAATTCTAGGCCAGTGTAAATACAGGGCCTAGAAAATTTTTCAGACAGTGCTTTTGCCTCATCTGGGTTGTTTTAACTGTGGCCAGAAGGGACAAGAACCTGCAAGGTGCTCTTACGTTCTTGTCTAAATATAAGGCTATACACTGCAGTGTTCCGTTTCATGGCCCTGGTTCTATTAAGGGTAAGGTAACACATTTTGGGTCAGATTTGACTGGTCTTAGGAGTCATGTCTCAAAACTGTTACTTCATCTTGGATCCTCTCTCCCTGCAAAGAGGAGTTCCTGCTTGCTTTGTACCTGAGTGGGACACGACAGACCTGCATGCATCTGCTTGGGAGCAGAATGTATCTTACCTAAACTGAGCTCCAGGCTACGAAGGCATGTGCCACTGTGTGCCACACGCCGGTGACGGTGGACCCAGCCTTACTTATTGACTCATCTGTGGCCCAAAATAGTGTAATCTTACAGAGAACACCCAGCAGATAGGTATGATTTGTAGAAGCATTGCTGGCTAATTGGTGGCTTGTGATAAATGCATTTGGGAAGAAACCACACACTTGACAAACAGGTATATCTGCAATTAAAAAARAAGTGGGAACACATCAAAGAGCTGCTTATTGCAAGCTATTCTCTCATCTCTGCTGAGAGCCAGGAAAATTCAGAAACCCTCTGCAATTTCTAGTTTGCAAAATTAAATAAATAAAAGGGTTAATTGAAAAGACAATACAGTAACTGCCTTGGTATCATTTAAGTATTATGATCTTCTTAGAAAGGCTGACGTCTCTGAGAGGAAATACTGCTGCTTTGCGTGAACTATAGTGGTTTAACATCAACATTAGCACTCTATCTGTGTCAGAGCCACAGTATTAATTTCCCAACCTTTGGAATATCGTAATTTTGCATCATTATGTAGTATTCAATGAAATAAGCATCAATTTTTCAATAATAGAGAGGCTTTAAACAGACTGAGGGAGGAAATGAGTGTTTGCACAGACCACTAGATTTGACTGAAACCATGTGCACCTATTTCTGGTCTCTCGTTTCCATAAATAATGGATTGACAGCTTCATGGTTTCCAGAGGATACATGGTACATATAAATGTTAGGCAAATAAATTCAAACATTCCAATTTTTTCTGTGATGAATAGCTCAGCGTAAGGTTTTTATGGTTCTAAATAAAACTCATAATTTAATTTGCCTGGTGCTTTAAATGAGTCTGAGGCTACTGTGACAAAAAAGGTGAGTCTGTTCATCCCTCCTGAACAGTTGCTACATGTTTAACAGAAGGTTTCCTGAGTAAGACAGGTTATTTGGTGGAAATATTTAACTGATTTCTATTATTTGGTGGAAATATTTAGCTGATTTCTATTACTTACTGTATCTTATACCAAGCCCAAGTGACTGCTTTAATACAAGAATGTATTTTTTCTGACTGCTGAGTGTGAAGAGATAAGGACAGTAAGCTTGAATGTTGCTTACAGAAGGACAGAAGCCAGGTTATAAGGCATACTAGGACGAAGGATAAAGCAGAAACCATGATAACATCATCTTGTCATCGTGCATTAATAATCTTCGGGAAGCAGTTTTCTCTTGCTGACCTACTACCCCCAACTGTTTTCCAGTGGAGGTGTGGACTCCAAGTTGACAGTGAAAGTCTGACTGAAAACAGATGTGTTTTCCTTATCTTTCTTGGACTCCTTTGAAGGGAAATATGGATTTGTGATAGCCAGTGCACTTGATGTACTTCTTCATACTTTTTAATGTTAATTTTTAATGATTAAATAAGATGACTGGCTTTCTATGGAACCTCCTGGCAAGTGGGGAGAGGGAAGTGGGAGCCTGCTCAGGGAGGGAAACAGCAGGGCTGGCAGCAAGGGAGTCAGAGCCCAGGGCTGGGCTCCTGCAGGGAGGCCAGCGCAGTGGAGAGGTGTGACGAGCAGACAGACCTCAGGAATAGCAGAACGGAAACTTTCTGGGGATCGAGGGGCTGTGCAGTGCTTGGGGCAGCTCAGAAAGTCACTGCATTTGCTGAAACTAGTCCTAGAAGCAGAGATACCATGGACAGGGAGAGACTGGATTATAAACTTTCATTGGCACTCTGAGCTAGTGGCTTTGAGGTTTTTTTCTGTTAAAACCCCTCATATTTCTGCTCTAACAAAATGCAGCTTTTTTTTTCTTTTTTCTGCTTCTAGCTGAAAAGTCATTTAATCGGTTTTGGGGAGCTCACTTTAAGATGATGATCTATGTAGATCCTCCTCAAAGCTCTAGCTGACTTGGGGGTCCTTCACATACTCATCTTTGCATGTCACAAATCGCTGCGCTAGTTGGCATTGCTAAATACGTCTCATACTTAACACACAGGTCTGATAGTTAGTGAACACTAGAAAAGAGACGTGCAAGGTTATGATATCTGGTTGCAATCCATGGTTTTGGGTGTTGCAGCATTGCAGAATCTAGGAGTGCTTGGAAGAACTGGGCCTGTACAAAGCAGAGGAACTTTTTCAAATCCTGTTAGACAGGCAGGGGTTTTAGTAGGAAACCATGATCCTAGGAATCTCCTTCCTTTTTTGGGAAATGTTTGCTCTGGGCACCTCCTTAACACAGAGAACTCATGGTGTGTTCTGTGAATGGCCACAGGGGGAAGGTCTCTTTTTTCTTCTTTGCCTCTTCATATACCAAAAAAGGAAGTTTTGGGACAGAGTAAGGATAATGATGAGATATTGCCATGCTTGTTGTAGACCAAGAGTTCAGAAGTGAAGCCCTGTCTGTGAAATTCAAAAAGGACATTTAGAAAAAGAAACTAACCAACTTTTTATGTATACACAGAAATGTTCCATAGAGCAAAACTGGCTATGCACCATCTGCTTTTAATTTTTGGACAAAACTCTCAGTGCTGCCTAGCATTCCTAAACCCAGGCCCTCTGAGAGTTCACTTATAAAAGCAAATAAAACCAACTTTCAGYGTACAACATCCTCTCCTTTGTAAATTATTTGTAAGCCAAAACATTTCCATGGAGACTAAAAATGGGTCTTCTCCCCATGTGTCAAAATGAGCTCCAGTGTTACCCACAATAAAGTTTGCGATGACATCATCTTTGGCATACTGGCATATTACTCGTGTAACAAAGGCACAGCTTATTTCTAGTAARTTTGTTGTAGAGATTCCTTTATTACTGCTGGCAACACTTTCATCTGAGTTATATCTGTGGAGAAACATCTACAGGTACCTCTTATTTGGTGAGAGGAACAAGAGCCATCTAACATGTTTGTGACCCTAAGAGAAACACGACCAAAGTCAGGAAGTGTAGCTTAGTGTTAAGGGAAAATATTGCCTAAGAACTTTCTAAAAGCTGACACTGATGAACTAGAATGGTGTTTGCCATCCTGCCTTGTGCAGCATTGATTGATTCAGTAACAGATACTAGACCTGCACGAGTTGTTCAGTGTAGATTAAACATGTGAGTTGGAGGAAGTTTTGAGTCTCAGTATGAGGCCTCTTACATGTATGTCAAGGTTGACTTGGTGACGGTAGTAGCTGAGTGGTTTTGGCATTTTCTGCCTCCTCTTTTAAACAATACCTTTATTATAGACATTTTATATAACACATAACATAAAAATAATTTGTACCCTGTGTCTCCGGTACTTTGCAATGATGATTCTCCAAGAGAGACAGATGAATATTTGGCCTYCTACTAGTGAGAATAAGGTTGCTTTCAGAACATACCTTGAACTTCCTATCTTTTTTTCTCTCTTTTCTTGGTTATTTTATTAATCAGATGCATGTTTTGCAYGATTCCCGAAGTCATGACTGATTCGCATTTTGTATTGTCTCTGTTTCTGGAGTTTACGGTGCTTGGGCTAMAGTTTGATATACTAAGCATTTCCAGGAATAAACAAAGACAAAAGCAAAACTGATGTAACGGTAGCTGAGTAAAAAACCACTATCCAGGAGGTAACTCAGAACTTCAAGGYATTAAAATTGAGAGGTCTCCGAGTGAGAGGTTGACAAACCCTAAACCCAGCTTTGGTGCACAAATTAATGTAAATTAATACAGTATTTTAATGAGGTGATAAAAAGTTGCATTAAGAAAGAGRGTTTGGTAACTCTGGAAAGAATTTTTATGGGGGTTGTGTAAGAAATGGTTATAGAAGTAGCACAGAAAGTGTGAGGGTGATAGATCACAATCAGAGCATAAGAAAAAAGCGTATCCAACCAATGAATATCAAAGTATTGTGAAACTCACTATGAATGCTATCAGTATTAGGAAATGCCATTTTATAGTCTTAGTAAATACTAAATTAACTTTGCATTAGGTGCTGACACAGGAAACGGGTAAAAACCTTCCATTATCTTCTCTGGAGAATCTCCTGCAATGAACTATTGAACAATTCTTAAGCATTTGTGGGTTTTTTTGCTATGTGTAAACTGAATTTGTGCTAAGGCTTTGAAAGTTTATTCTGACCTATAAAGCATACTCCGATCTGATTAAAAAGAAACGTTAAATAGATTTCAATTGTCTATTGAGGGATGAGCAGGAAAATGGGGATTTCCCTTTTTCCAGTCTTGTATTCAGGTTGAAAACTGTCTTCACAAGCTAAGGACATTAGTGGGATTGTACCACAGTGTTTACAAAGCCAACTTCTCTCTAGCACCCTAAACTATAACCTACTTATCCTGAAAGGGATATTGGAAATTTAAAGAATTATGTGAAGRCACAGCACAGAAAATGGACACTGTCCAGACCATATTGTCCTCAGTTGGAGAGAAACTAGAGTTGATGTTTTCCAATATTATGGCTGTAGGAAAGGAAGCAAAACCATCCAGAGATGCTGAGAGATCTGTACACAGATGTTCTCAGTGGTGGTTCCAGCCTGGACCTTTGAGCTGTAACATGAAGAATCATGGCTAAAGCTGAGAAATGTTGAGCACCGGACTAATTTTCACCTCCTTGTTGAAATTTCATGGAGATGATGTTTCAGTGGCATGTTGAATAATCACCCAAAGTTGTAGGCTATTGGCCAACCAAAAGGAGACCTTATACTGTCAAGCTACAGAGATTCAAAGGTGCTACACGTGTATTTTACAAGCCGCCAGATGACTATATGTTGATAAAGCCATCAAAATGCTATTATTATTGTTGTTGTTATTTGTAGAGACCACATAATGTGCCACTTTGTGTCAGGTAGCCGCTGTTAAAGAGCAGTATAACTTTCAGAAAGATTTTGCCCTGAAGGTACATTTAACAGCAATGCAGTGTATTATATCCCCTAAAAATAATACAGGCATGAACAAAATGAAGGCAAATAGAGCAGGATGTGATTGCTGTAGAAAGTGCTCCACAGAACAARGGCTCACACAATGCCAGCCCTTCCCAAGGCAAACTTTATTACTGCATGTGATCTCTCTCAGGGAGCAGAATGGTGAATAGTACTGAGGCTGGTGAGGGTGAGAGTCTTGCTGGTGCTTTGCAGGATCGAGCCTCAGGCCTGTAACAGTATTGTAAGCTGCAGTGTCTCAGATCACTGCTGGGGACTACTGTCACAGTGCTGAACCGGGTGCTGCTGCTGGGAGGGTGGGGTGGAGGGGATGAAATCCATTTAATAAGCGTGTTTGACATCAGCAATTATCAGCTGCCTGCTGTCTGTGAAGTATTTCCTCTATTTCAGCAGCTGGGGTGGTGTTTTCCCGGCTTGCTGCAGTGCAATGATTAGATTGCTGTCTCCAGCCAGCTAGCGCTGAGATGCTGCAGGCTGAATGATAACTATGGCAGACAGAAAGGGTTATTCCCAAAGTGCTCCCGAGAGTCTTGTTGATTTATTTATTTATTTTCGCCCTCACTGCTCACTGGTAGGAGGCTTATAACGGGTGCAGCATCAACAATCACTCTAGGTCAAGCCGCATTAGCCCTAGTACTAACCTTCTAAAAGATTCAGATTTATGAATTCAATTATGGGAGTTTACAGCCTGTTTAGCTTTGTTGTTGATGTTATTATTGTTATTTATTCCTGTCTGTGTTCCGCTGCACTCCAACCCATTTCAGGGTAATTAGGGAGGTTCCTTTTGATAACGTTTAGGCTGAACAAGATGAAAACAGGACTGCAGCAGAAATCTTTCATTCTGTCCTTCCCCATCTGACAGCTGTCGGTGTGAGTGTATGGGCCCTGCATGTCTCAGTGTCTTTACTTCTTCGCAGCTTTGCCTGCATTCTATAACTTTTTTCTTTATTCTTTTTCCAAATAATTCTGACACTAAACAGTAAAGAAAGCATTTGTTTTATCTAATTGTTATCTTGACATTATAAAGCAGATCTTATCAGAAACAAGATAAGAACCTCTACACTTATTCTTTTAAAATGCTGCGGTTTCTTTTCTCCATTCAAACTCATAATTTGATGGCTTAGGGCTGACTCATGATTTTCATATGCTTCGGACTGGCGAGAGAGACTATGTCTGTACAAAGGGCAGAGAATCAGATAATCAGATTTGTGATGTGTGCAGAAAAAGTCTGTAACATTTAAGATCTTTAGCAAAATACCCCAGGAGTCCAAGCAAGTTACAGTAAGCAAATTATCTTGGAACAAATTATCTGATATCTAATTGAATTTCCTACCATGGCTCACATCAATCTGGTGCACTGAAGACTACCTGTAGTGTGTACTGCACTTGATAACAATTACAGCTGGTGATTAATTGACATAAAGCAGCTGAAAGAATATATTTGGAGGCATATTATAGACAATATTGCTAAGTTTTTCTTATTGCAGTTCTGAATGTTACCAAACAGTCAAGTAAACTACTAGTGTTCCAAGTCAGAGAACACGTTTAATCTGTCAGGAAAGCCACACTAAGGAAATTTAGGTAATGATGRCCTACTCTTAGGGGAAAAAAAACAGTTGGGTTTTTTTTTCAGTTTTTCATATGTTTATATGGTATAAACCCTTTCCTCCCCTTGGCCCCCCTTTGCATTATAAGTATTTATAAGTTGCCACTGTGATGTTTTCTAACTCATTGAGATCTGTTCTTGATGCCATCCTCTGCCGCCTTGGTCAAAATACTCTATACCTACCTAATGAAATTCACCTATGTACTCAGTTCCAACTTTGTGTGAATTAGTTCAGTGAAAACTAGGACTGCACCCAAGTTTCTCTTCCAAACTAAAAACAGTGGGTTGAAATTGAAAGGTTGGAAATATGTTGTCCTTCACTTTTGCATTTTTTTAATCCTTTTTTTATTTCGAATAAGAAAATAAAAAGAAGTCCAAAGAACAAACTGGCTAAACCTTTTCTGTATTTTCGTCTGTATTCATACATGACCCTGTGAATCACGAAGCATCTGATGAGAGATTGTTTTCTTCTGAGATCTCCTCAGTGGAGTCATGCAACTTGGACACGTCAGACTAATACGCTGACTAACGTGAGAGATAAGRCTTAGTGGCGTGGACAATCACATACTAATGTGCCTAAACAACTCTGAGATTGAAGGCGATTCACCTATTGCAGTCCTGGAGAGCTGGCAGCTAGGAAGCAGCCATCTGCTTCTTTTTGCATAGAGTTGCACAAAAGTTCAGAGGGTTTCTTTGGCAAAGCTTTTCTTTAGTCTTATGGAACTAAACACTTAATGGATAAAACACTTAATGGAGAGAAAGGCAATTCAGGACAGGCAAAATACCACATACCATTTTTCTGAAAAGAAGTGTAGAGTTCATAGAAGTGTTGTACTAATTTTTAGTACAATTAAATAAAACATGAGGGAATGGAATGAAGGATGGTTTGGAACGTTTCACTAAATAAGCAGAGAAAGGATTATGGGAGTATATAGTCACAAGTTGTCTCCTCTCTTCAACCCGGGTTTCCCTAGTTCTCTATGGTAATGTGAAGGTGGCAGTATTGTTGACATGGGCATTTGTTAGTTCTGAGCATCTATACACCAAAGATCCTCGAACAAAATTAACATTACTGTTTAAGTTCTTCATCTTCCTGGAGAAATAAACTGCATTTACAGAAAAGTGAAGTCCTTTCTCTTTGGTGTGGTTGTAATGTGGGGGCTGCTGAGGCTGCTGAGGTTGGTTCCATGATTTCACCCTACGGGTTCTGTTGTTAATATTTATTTAGCTTTACTTTCAAGTGAATAATTGTTTAGCAATAGCTCTCTGAAGCAGAATGAAAACAATCTTCTCACAGTTCTCTGGGAGCACTGTTTTTACATATGGCAATCAGCTTGCACCAATTATTTGAAATTGTCCCTATTTTCAGAACCAGTATCGTTAAAACAGTGTGATTACCATGACAATCAGCACTGCTAATAAGCAATGACTCCAGCATACCAATCCTTGCACTGTAAGTCAGCTGTAGATCAAGTTTGTCTGATACAATATATTACCGGTCCAAGAGAGTACACATTCAAACGCAAGCTTGTGTTTCATTTACAATCAGCTCCCAGGACTCAGGAGATTCAGCTGCAAGTCAGTTACCTCTGCTGGATCTCTGTTGCAGGTTTGTTGGGTTTTTTTTAATCTTGAAGCACAATTTAGGTGAAACGTCATAGGTAAAACACTTTGAAAAAAATCAAAAAAATGTTCCTGAGCAGCTGTTAGAAACAAGGAGTGTGTTTGGGAACTAGAACCAGTTGTGTGAGATGGCTCTTCAACAACAGACACGTCATTATCTTCCTACTAAATCCAAATTCAGCATTATTCCTTGCAAGGCACCATTTCCTTAAGATATTTCTTCATTTTTAAGGCTGACACATCTTGACACGAWGGCAGCTGATGATAGGATTAGTCAAGACAGTCTAACATCTGAATAAAGCTTTGACAGGGAGCCTGGCCCCTGCATGCTGGTATTGCACAAGCCATCTTGTTACATTTTACGTTATGAAATATCATTTTTGTTACATTTCTGATAAATATAACAATAAAAGACAAGCTAGGTATTATTTAGTGCTTCTTCTTAGCAACTGCTCTTCACGGGGTTTCAGCTGAAACATGTACATCCTGCCGGTAGGGAAGCAGGCCCTGTTTCTGCGTGGGGGAGATCACAGTTTCACTGTGCTGCCTTCCAGAAATAGCAGGGAAATTCGTCAAGATTTTCTGTACATTCTCTCCTTTTCTCCTACATACAAACCCATGCAGCCTTCTGAGGATAGCGAGCGATGCCAAAATGAACAGGGCGCTGTAATGGTCTGTGACGGCGGGGTGAGGCAGGACTGACCCTGCATCTCCTTATGGCAGTACACGGTCTGCTTGTGACATGATAGACCTGTAAGCCTAGCCCGGTCACGATCAAATACATATGGCCAAATACCACGCCATACATAGGGTATCTGATGACACACAGACTCTGCCAGTTGTAAAGGATATCAGGATGTCTGCTGTCTTACAGCAGAAACGACCGAAAATGGAGTATGCTTGGTCCTAGGTACATGGCACAGGGGATGCTGAATGGAGACGGTGAAGGCCCTAAAAATATGAAGATGATATCTCCTATTGGAAAATATCTCCTCACAGGACTATGTGAAATTCCACCAGTGGGAGATATAATTTAAAACATAAAAACACCTGTGTGCAGAAAATTAAGTCTATGTCAAAGGTAAGCTAGAAAATATTATGCTCGTGTGTGTAGTACAGGATGATATTTTCTGTGGGTTTATTTTCAAGTGTATTTTACTGCAAAATATTTTTTTTTTTTTTAAATTGGGATTAGTTAAATGATGAGGCAGTGGCATATTAACAGTATCAGACTGGCTTACTTATCTTAATTTCTGCTGAGATCTAATTACATACTCCCCTGCTGGACTTTGCTTGAGTGAAGAATTTCCTTGTGTGCTGTTATGTACAGGGAGTTGTGGTTAAGTGTCAAGTAGAATCTAAATCAAAGTAATCATCAGGCTTTTTCTACCTAGTTCTCTGGGTTAGGCAGAGACTCCGATTTCAGTAGGTGTAAGACGCTAAACCTTGGGGACCTTCCGTGGTCTGTGGACTTCCTCAAAATCTCTGTGTAGAATGCGTTCCTCTCCTCCATATGTATGTCAAAATGTGTGGAGACGTGTGGCATTGTCCCAGCGCTGTGGCTCCTCAGTAAGTACTGTGCAAGGTAGTGAATTTGAACAGGGTGAGTTTGCACTGACTGGAGGTAAAGTGAGGTTAGGAACAAGCAAGCACTAGTTTTGTTGCTGTCCCTAAACTCATGGATTCATTAATGCAATGCATGAGGGTGCAGGGCCTTCTCTTCTAGGAACCTCAATTTAAGTGGGAGCATCGCATGTCACCAGACTAGGAGCAAAAGGCAGTTTGAATGTCCAAGAGCTTCAAGGATGTCTGAAGTTAACGTCAGACTAGCCACTTAGCTGGGAGGCCAGCGTTTCTCCTCCCTAATTATTATCAAAGGCAGTTAAAACAGAACTCCACAGTATATCATTGTAAGGGGGGAGTAAGGGAGACAGATCCTCAGCTGTTATCTAACCCTTGGTGAGGTGAGAATCCTATGTACTTCTGTGACATGAGCAAGGTCTGAAGCATGAAGATGTAAGGTGCCCAGGACACGGCCCCTAATATTTTACTGCAAGGTCTTAGCATTTGCATTGCTTTCTAAAATGTATTTGTGTATTTTTTGAAGTTATCATTAGAAGATGCAAATTTTATATAGATTTAACTATAAAGCATATTGTCAGTTATTATTTGAATTACCATAATAGCAGATGTTTTCCGTGCTGTGGTGGCAGTGCAGATTTTATGTCCTTAACACATACCAAGGCGGCCGTAAATATTTGTACAGCTATACTGTTGTTCATATGCAGCTGAGGAATCCAAAGACTAAATTTATTCTTCATTATCCATGGAGACTGTATTTGTAATAGTTCACAGCTAGATTAGCGGTCCAAACGGCAGCCATATGCAGTGCTGGGTTGTTTGCTGGTTTGTGGATTGCTTTAGAAACAATTTATGAAAGACAGCTGATTTATCCAACAGCTGATGACAAGCGCAGACTTATCAACTTACTTCTAAAATACTTATCAAATATACCTGTGGTGAAGGTACATTCTCAAAGAACCCACTCCTTCTGTAATTATGGGATTTATGCTTCTATTTGCAGCTTGGTATTTTGGCTCTGCTAAATTTGCCCATGGTTTCAGGTTGCCACCGTTCACCATAATATCTGAGCAATTTTCAGACAATAACAGACAATGACAAATTCCTGAAATCAGGAACGTTTGTAGGTTGTTGCATAACAGATAGGAACTTGCTTTACTTTACATTACTCCCCACTAGCCTTTTAGATGAAATTCCTAAATCCTCAAGGGTCCATGTGCTGCAGGCTCACAGCCGTTGACTAGGAGGGCTGCTTGGAGTTTCTGTTCCTGTTTGACTCAGGAAGTTTGTTTTTCCTTTGCGAGTGGGGGTTAAATATTTGCAAAGTGAGATGATGCAGATATCATTTCAGATACGTTTAAAAGATTTTCCAGTAAAAAGATTATGAGCAAGCTTACTGATGGTAAGACTCCAGGTTTGTCTAACTTCTCTGGAAGCTCTGTTTGTGAACAGCTGTAAAGTTTTGTCTTGACCTCTCAACGCCTTCACTTTAGGTTCAGCATGAACCCTGACAAGCCTAATTGATTTTATGTTTGCAGTTGCAACCGTCTAAGAGTGCACCAAAAAACCCCCCTAACTGAACTTTGTGAGAATGTTATCCTGCAACAAATCACACACAGAATGATGAGATATACGTAAGTAACCAAGACATTAGTAAAAAAAAAAATCACTGCTGCCAGAATATTGTTTTCAAATGTTTGTGTGCAAGCTGGGAGGCAAAGGAAATAGGTCTCAAATGCCAAGAGTTTTTTTTCCTACCACTATTCTGGAATAGAAAATAATGAAAAACAAACAAACAAACAAAACCCCCGTATTGAATAAGGCTAAGGCTGCTGTCAAAGAAATCGGAAAGGAAAGAAAATCTCTCTGGAAGAGCTGTGTTGTAAAGGGGAAGTGTTTGTTAGCAGAATTTTCAGGGTAAGTTCAGACTTGTGTGTGTTTTTAAGGTAGAATATAGAACAGAAATCTGCAGCACCAGAAAGCTGTAATGCTTTCTTACCCATACTGTGGTTGTGTTAAGAGTCTGAGTCAGAGGTTGTTGCAAACCTGAAATTTAAGGCCACTTCCTGTCCTGAAGAATTTTGGCAGGTTAGAAATTATTTTAAGATTAGGTAAAAGACACGGTCTTTTATTGAATGTTTCCAGCTTCAGGAGAAGATTTTGAATACTTCGTAGGTATATTAAGACCAACACAACTGAAGAGAGGGTACAGGATCTCTTTGCTTTCTCAGTACACCCAGGGGTTACACCTGTACAGTGTCTCAGGCATAACTGTGTATTATGTAAACTGCATTTCTTAAAAGTACGTCAGCAAGTCAGTATTGAACTGCTTCCCATTGACCACAAAATCCACTAAGTTTCATCTAGCTAAGAAAAGATGTCTGCTTCCTTGAGAAAGACATTTCTTGTTTGCATGAGGCATGGCTTTTAGCCTCTTAATCTTTAGGTGACTCTAGGGAGGCAAAGTGATGTTCTGCGTCAATAACCCTTCACATTAAATATCTATCAAGAGTGGTTCTCTGTACCTGAGGTGTTTGTTCCTGCTGCAAATACTCTTCAGCTTTTCTGTCCTTGAGTCGAATCTCAAGGTCCTTCAGTTGGCCCTCTGCTCATCTTTGCCTAGATGTAGCTGTTATGGTTGACATTTCCAAAATTATGGTTCTGTATTAGGGCTTTCATGGAGGTGTGTATGGGGATAGTGCTTGACTTCATGTTGTCCTCTGATAATAGGCTCAGGATTGGTGGATGTGTGATGGAGCCATGCTATAAATGAAAGTGCTGTATTCCTGTGCTATAAATGAAAGTGCTGTGTTCCTGTGTGGGATTTTTCAAGAGGCATGCTGTGCTACTTAGCAGTGCAAAGTGGAGGCACAGCTATGACCCACCACCTGTACTTGGGGCGCATGATGGTAAACAGGGGCTGCTCAAAGAACAGTAAGCTCAAGTGCAGAGTAGAAGGCTTGCTAGAGGACCGAGAAAATCCATGATGATTCTGAAGTTCCTCCTATTGCTCTTGGACGTGCTTATGGTTCCCCTTGAGGGACTTCAGAGGCTAGACAGCAGGGGAAATAAAAGAGGTCAGTCACCAAGGTACTTTGGGAGGCATTACATCAGGACAGCATATGCAAAGCCCATATGTGTGAAGGAGTTTCTGAAGGGCTTCTGCAGTTCTAGGAAGAAGCCAGATGCTTTCCTGTATCTGTACAAAAGCTACCATGGTATATCTTCATTGCTTAAGATAGCTACATTCTAGTCAGCTTCCATTTTAAGAGAACTTGCCTCCACAGTTTTATTCTGTTCTATTCATATGATAGCTTATGTGAATGAAGCCTTCCTCCCATCTCCCTGCCATGACACCATCACTTTTCTCATTATCTCTCTTTCTGTCTTGAAAGAGTATTGGTTTTCAATTCTCTGCCTGTAAAAACTGACCTTGTTCTATTTTTGTCTACAGGGTCTAACAAAGAAGTGCTAGTACTACCACAGCAAATGCAGACTATTATTAGCTATAATAATAACACCTAGGCATTCATATCCATTAAACKCTTCAAGAATAAAATAAAAGAAAAAAATTTCTTTTAATGCATTAAAAAAACAGTGTAAAATAATATTTGTCCATTTTGCTTACAACACTTTTGATGCTATCCACATTCACGGAAAGATACTGTCTTGGATCCATTAGATCATTAACAAAATTCCTAGTTAATTGAGGGGAGCCAATATTTCACTTATCACTCATCCCAAACAATCAAAAAAGAAAATGTAGCAGAAGTGGGAGAAACAGGATTAAAATACATACATTTTTTTTYCCTTTAAGTTTGTAATCAAATGTAAGGATTTAGTCATGAGTGATTGGATTGGAATATAAATGAAAGGAGCACTTTTGCTTTAGCTCGTTTAATGGGCATTGATGCTTGTCAACTAAAATTCCAACACAGGGAATTTGTTGTTAYAAAAGAAGCCTATTCAAATAGATCATCTACAATGGGATATTTCACAATAAGTGGTAACAGATAGTATAATGTCAGATGTTCAGGAACGTGCAAAGTTATTAGAATGATAGAAGGAAAACATTCAAGGGAATGATGTACAGTCCGTGGGTGAGAGAGAAAACTAGAACACCCTTTAACTGGATGTACTTCTTATACATTCCAGTGATGAGAATACCTCCATTTAGCAGTCAGATGATCTACAATGCTTTACATCTTTAATTTATTACTTACACATTCTTCAATGCCTTGTTACTTACTTCATTATAAATAATTAGACAAACAACACTAATGAAGAGTTAAGTAAATTGGTTATGTGTAGAAAGATTTCATTTTGTTGGATGAAAAATGATTCACAAGCAAAATAGTGATGAACTGGTTGTCTGTGAGCTTCATGGTCCCAGTCATATTGCCCATAAAACAGTTGAAGAGCACACTTTGTGGAAAAAAGATGAGTTGTTCTACTTCTGTGTCTGAGCCTGCTATATCATCTGGGATTTAGATGCCATTTCTCCCACATTTTTGGCATGGGATTGGTTTCCAGTGATTCGCATGAATGTGAAGTTATTTGGAAACTTTAATTTTACTTGAGGTTKTTTCTTAAAGAAGTGAATGAAAAGCATTTTTTCTTTCTTTGGAGGCTGGTGCAAATATCTTGTGTAATTCCAGTCAGTGTAGCTTTCTTACTAAGCATCAAAGTATTCTTTTGCAGAGACATCTGAGGGGGGGAAAAGTAGTATTTATTTAAGTTTGCATTGGTTGTTCTAGAACTACAGTTTAGGTGCCATCCAATGTATCTGTTCAAGAGAATAGTTCATGATATTTTACACTCATGCAAGTCCACAGGGTCCATCTGTACACTATCCTGAGAAGACCATTTCAGCTGGAGAAGAATATGAAGACTTTCTGAGTCAGACTTTAGGAAGAGTGCAAGGCACATATAGGGAATGGCTTCAGAGGCAAAACATATACATTCATTTAACAATTCCATTAGGGAGACACCTAAAAAGTTACATTTATGCACATACACACACAAAAAGGCAGTTCTATCATATTTATATTGCATACTTCCATGAAAAGAAATGATTTGTGTGTGCTTATTCATTTCTAGGGCTGTGGCCTTGAATCTTCGCTGTGCATCAGCCTTTCTCCATACAAAACCACCACAAAGAAGGGTGCTGAGACAACAACACTAACTTACCTTATCAACATTCCACTTGTGTTGCAAAGCACCGTGAAGTTTGAGACCTTGTGATGCTGGATGAGGTGCAGGCACATAAAAAATAACAGTCTTGCGTTCTAATTAGCAGAATCTATGAGTGGTGAGAATGACAAGAAAAGGATGAAAGAGCAACACATGTAAAGGATGCTGTGGTGAGCAACTGAGCGGTTCTAAATCATTTAATGGGCTGTGGGAAGTTTTTCAGTTGACTGCTGTTTGATTGATACTAATAAGTATTACAGCAAAACAACCTGAAGAAACAATCCTGGAACAAATTGAAGAAAGAAGAGCTAATAGGTAGAGGACAATTATCCACAATGTGCAAAGGAATATTTTATTATGCTAATGTTTCCTTGAAAAATGATTGCGCTAAATAAGCTATTGGTTGAAAAATAATGACAGATAGCAATGAATGCTCAGACTAAGGACACACAGGATGTAAGCAGCCCTTAGCAGATTTGTGTGTCAAGTCTTCAGATCTTCCATGTGACCTGGCAGGAGAGACCCCTAAGAAAATAGTTACTGCCCATGGTAAGGTAGTTGGGGAGCATCAACCGATACAGAAGAATCTCTTCCTAGTTAAGCAAATTATAGACAAATCCTGCTCCAGTATCTTCTATTCTTTCAAGCTGAGGACTTCACAGTGCAGRCAATAACAGATGTTCTTGATCTGTAGAATTGACAGTCAACATCACAAGACTACAGATCACTTCCACACCAATCCATCTGTTGAGATAAGAACTTGTGCTTCCAGTGGTGCACTGCCTCTGCCATAAGCAACTTCAGGAAATTTCAAACTTCATTTTCAGCCAAACTCAAATCAGAGGGTGGATCAGACCTCCCTGGAAGACTGAAAAGACGAAAAAGGTCCTGTGCTTAACTTTCTTGTGTAATTTTAAGATTGCTTACCTGCCACCAAGGATTTTACACATCAATAAGTATTTTTTGTCTTAAAGGAGGATGTGATTCTTGTGTCCAGTCCTGGAAGCAAGAAGAGGCCAACAGATATATGAGAAATGTCTGAAATAGGGACCTCTGTGCTAAGTAATCTACTGAATGAGTAGGACTGACAATGAGGCAGCAGAATTTGCCTTAAGAATGCTGGCAGCGCCTGGGGAAGGAGTCTGGATCCTCACTTATGAGATGAACACAGGCTCCCTGGCTTGTCCATTGAGAACTTTCTGGAACAGATCCAACCTGGAAGGAAGGTGATTACCATGAAGAAAAGATCTTCCAGACGGATCCAAAATCAGACAAGACTGTCATTTTGAGCTTTCTCTCAGACAGGAATTATTATAAATAGAAGAATGGCCCAAATTGCAATAAGGACAATTCTGTTCTCATTTTTTATATTAGACTTGCAAAGTCTTCAGTTCATGCCCTGGTATACTTTTATGGTGAAATACTGTCTCAAGTACTCCAAATAGTATGTAGGATGTTAAGGATGAATTATTTATGGGCTTTCTTTTGGTCTGTTCCGAGAAGTACTTAGATTATCATTCCTCTGTGCTTGACACAGTTTCATGAAAGTATCTGACAGATACTTCCAAACATAATTTTTATCCCATGTTCTAACATCTACGTATATATTATACTGGTGAAACTCCCATTGACTTCTACGGGAGCAATAAAATTCTGTGTTTTGAGGGAATCTCAGCTTCAGAATCATATTCATGCAGATTAAAATCTGAAACTCCCAATGACTCATTAAATGTAAAATCAAACCTTCTCAGAAGCTTTTGAGTTTTTTAGACTCATAGCATGTACACATATGCTCATGGGGGTGAGCCAAATGCTCTAACTTTTGAATATTTAGAACCATCTTACTCTTGAACTATGGAAAATTTTGACATTTAATTTTCATGTTATTTAAGAAAAAAAATATGAGGGAAAAGTAAATAGAAACAGAAAAGGAGTATTAGATGTGTTGTGCTGTGTGAAACGCATGTATGTGCCTAGAATTCTGTGCTGAAAGCATTTGGCAAAACCACTGTGGAAATTTCTGTCAGTGACTTCATGCTTTTCCAGCCTCTTGGAGCCACACAAAGAGCACTGTCACTTAGCAGAAATGTCATGCTTGGTATTCACCGAATACTATTTTACTGTCAACTATAGCTCAGCTTGGTTTATTTATTTTTCTGAAGAAGCCTGGAAAAACTTTCTGTTGCAAATGCATGAGTATGGGAAAGTTTTAGTATTTTTAAATTCAGCCATTTTGGAGTTACATGGAAATTTATACAGTGTACTGGTATCTTAATTAGTGTAATGTGGGTTGGGGTAGTTGCTGACCTGTGCCAGCGATTCACAGGTGAAACTTTTTATCTGTTTGTCACTCAAAAGACAAGTCAGGCAAGGTAAATAAATTTCATGCTACTCATCCACAAGCATCTTCCTTGGAAATGACTGTTTCCTCCTGCTTGAGACACATTTTAACCTTGTCTATATTTTTTGATTCCTTTGCTAAGTTTTATAGGCGTATTCCCAGATCCGTGTGCCACATGCTACTTACTTTCTCAGCCCTAGAATTGGCAAATAAAATACAAGCTGAGTCATCATTTCCCCAGGGCCTTAAACAGCTGAAAAAATTCCTGACCCTTGGTTTTTGGTCTTTTATTTTCAAAAGAGTGTGTGGATATTTGAAGGAAAACAGGCTGCCTTCTAGCTGATTTACTGCTTCCTTCCAATATAATGAAGGAATCTGTTTCCAGCACCACCTACCTGCTGAGAAGTCCTCCCAGCCGTCTTCGGACTGGGAATCCCACTCGGTGCCTTTGCTCCCCAGTGACAACCCCCATCAGCACACAGCTGAGCGAAACCAGGCATTGCTGAACACCCTAGGGCCCATGCTGTTGAACAAGATGTGGCTTGTCGGTATGTTAGAGCAGCTCGTAGATGGGTCGCTCGCAGGTGACAACCCGAAGTTGCAGCTGACAAAGATTCTCCATCAGGTTCCTTTCATCTTTGTGCCAGTGGATGGCTTGACCCGTCCCAACGCAAATGGTCCTGCTTTTTCTCACAAAGAAAGCTCTGTCATTTCTCCCCTTGTTGCTCTTCTTTTCTCTCACTTTCTCTTTCTGCTATTTCCTTCTGAAACCTGTGGTGTTTATACTCTTTTCCAGCTTTTTTCTTCTTTTTCCTGTTTTTTCATTCTGGAAAATATATGCTTAGATTCTCAGTTGTTTGTTCTTCTCTTCCTCCATGTCATAGTGCCCCTTTCTGAATAAAAAAAATCACTGTTTATTTTCTGTCTCCCTTTTCTCTCACATGCACACATTTCCCTAGGTACCTATTGCTTCTTTCCAGGATTTCATACCCACAGAACTAGCTTAATGTTCAGGTCCAGAATGGAGAGCATTTAGTGACCTTGAACGCTGCTGGGCAAAGCCAGATCGCGGATGTTGGTGTAGGATGTCAGCAAAAGCAACTGAATGCTGTAACTTGTTTAGTCATCTCAGGCAAGTCATCTCTCTCCTTTGTTTCGTCTCTAAAATGGCTCTAATGATACTTAATGCCTTTGTGATTTATGGATAGAAAACTCTATGCACAATCTAGTTGTTTATTATCATCATTATTGTTGTTGTTGTTGTTATTATTATTATTATTTCTGCAGCCTAATTTGATCCTTTAGCTCCTTCCAGTTAAATTATTGAGTATCTCAAGATCCTAAAAGTACATACAAGGTTATAAATAAAGAGCAATTTGTTGTTATGAGACCTATCTTTCACAATACAAGTCTAAAGGGTTAAAGAAGGGACTGCCTTTCTGAGACTTTGCTTTTAAGGCACAGAGCTAATATTCAGAGGTCCGCTATGAAACCTGCTAGTTGGTCAGACAAGTTTTTATTCTGAGAATGCTTTTTGTAAGTAGTTAGGAAACAATGAAACACATACTGGATATTTGGAATAATAACGCCAACCGAATTCTTTCTGGTATAGTGGTAGGTTGTTTCTCTTTCTAATCCGATGAGATAGAGAGCTGTACCCGGGAGGAATGACCTAGATACAGACTCCCACTGACAAACACTTTTTAAGAGAAAGGAGATCCTGTTCCTTGTCAATGATGAGCATTGAACTGCACTGAAGAACTGAGGGTGTAATTCATAGTTGATGCACTAAGCAATGGTTTCAAGGTACTGAGGACTGGGTATTTTCTTTTAACAAATTTGTATGGCAAAACCACTAAAAGCAGGCCAGATATTGCTTAATGCAGTCCTTCCGCTTTTCTTTCATTTGATTTATCCCTGCTTTCCCAAACAGCACCATTTGTACTCTTGATTCCTGGCTGGCTATTTGGGAACATAGGGTGAGGTCCAAAAAAAGCATTTCTGAACAATTGAGGTGGCATTTAGGTGCCTACATCAAGGCCATAATTCACAAACAAAAACGGGTTAAACCACTTAGGCTTCAGAGAGCTTTTAGCTGCAGAAGAACCTGCAGTTCTGTGACTGCCCATGCACCTCATCCGCTGACTTACATGTGAGTCCCAGGTGGGACTTGCAAGCTGTAAGTACCCCCTAAGCCCTCTGAGCGGTCTAGCCTGTGATGTGACCCTCCCTGAACAATTCAAGGTTATCACAATGGCACTGACCACTCAAAACTCATGTCCCAGGGATAAAGTCTAGTTGCCTACTCGTGTCAGATCATGAACACCCAGGGAGTGGGAGGTGCGGATTCTGGTCCCTCCTTCTCAGGGTACACTCAGCTGATGAGTTAGAATCCCTCTTGGTCTCCTGGTTTAATGAATCTTGCATTCTTGAATGCACACCTTCAAAGAAGCTTTTAAAGGTGGTTTCTGTCTGGCTTTATTCTACAGGAGCTGTGGATTTGAATGCCCTTAAACTGAAGACTAAGTGGACCTATGTTTCACGTATACCAGGTGAGTGGTTCAACCAGTAGGTCACTAGCCACTAGGAAGAGAGTCACCATCACTTTTGGAAGTCTCCTGAAATGGACATCTAAAGCACCTCAGCTCACACTATTATTTTCAGCTCAGCGTCTGAGTCTCACAGAAGCACATAATAAGGCTGCAAACGTATCCTCAACCAGGAGATGGACAGATTTTCAAAGAACTCCATCTGTTTGGATTTTTATCTGAATCCTGTTTTAATTTTTAGGTATCTCCCCACTCACTGTGTAACATGCTTAGGTGTCTAATTTGTTTGTTCAGGATACACTCCTCCTGGATTTAACATCCTGAAAGAAAGAGTGAAGACACTGCACATCATCCTGCCTAAATACCTCTCTTATATTTGGTTCTTCAATCTGAACAACTGAGAAGATATCTTTAAAGTAGTTTGTTACAAACCTCTGAAAATCTACATCCCACATAGTTCATTAGATGTTGAGTGATGAATACATCACACATTTATCCAAAATGGCCTGTCTAATTAGCAGCTGTAAAAGATAACAAATGGAAAGAGCTGTCTGATCTCCTCCAGCCATCTAAACATATGACAGTGTGTGCCTGTGGTCTCCTGCCTTGTTAGTTCTGTTCAAAACAATTTCTTCAGTGAGCAGTGAAGTCAGCAGGAATGAAGGCAGCTCAGCATCTTGAAAGATCATGCTGCTTCTTTAGGTGCTTGGATGCACCCATGTTTGACCCAAATTCTAGAATGAGAGCCCTGCTAGCCACTCCTCTTAACCCCCGCATATACCATTAGAAATAAGGCAGAGCTTATCAGCACTCATGAAGCTGCCCTTTAGATTGTTTGTGGCTTTGGGCAGTCCTCCACCTGCCTTTATGAACGATAATGCAATAACACAACCATTAACATTTATCGTACAAGTGATAAATCTGATTAAAAAGGAGACAGTGAAAACCACATGCCATGGCAATGATCCACGTGAAAGGAGCATGTATAATATGTTACTTAAAGAAACCGTGGGATGAAATTAGCAGACCCACGTATATATTTTTGAAGAACCTTCCAGATCACACTTGGCTGAACATGAATGGTCAGAACACACTGCTATTGAACAGGTAAATATACACATTAATTGTCATTGGAAGATTTAAATACATTTACCGACCAGTGTAAAATACCTTTTGTTCTTTAAATGTTGTTAACCAGAAAGGATTAACTGTTGGCTTTTTGTGTTTTTTCCCCCCACCTTTGATTAACTCAGAACATCTTTATTTATCCCAAAATGTTTTCTTCTTTGCAGAAACATTTACTTCAGCTCTTCTAAGTTTATCTGTTTTGTTTGTCAGATAATCTTTGGAAATACTTTACCCATGCTATCTTACAGAAATTACTTGTAACTAGTACAGATGGTTTGTACTCTGGAAATGGTAAGCACTGTTTCTTCAGATCAGAGATGGAAGAGGTAGACTTTAATCCATGGTTAAAAAGGGAAGAAAATTCTGTTGATTTTACTTCTTCCATTGATCAGACATTGAGGTGGTGTTCATTTTAGTTAACCTCAGCTGTTTAAAAGGCAGATGTCTAGTCTAGATTGCCCCTACAGCCAGTGGAAGCAAAAGTAAAAAATGGCTCCAATGGACGATATACATCACCTGCCTTAAACACTGGACTCGCCCTCTGTAAGTGCCTGTATCCTTCCACTAAAAACTAAACAGATGCCTAATTTTGGATTGTTAAAATAAGGTAAAATAATGTTATCACAAGGCTTTAATCCTGTACTGATCTCAGAGGCTTTGTGAGGCTCATGGTGGACCC
Organism: Phoebastria nigripes; assembly: GCA_035582835.1. Classification (NCBI taxonomy): domain Eukaryota; kingdom Metazoa; phylum Chordata; class Aves; order Procellariiformes; family Diomedeidae; genus Phoebastria; species Phoebastria nigripes. The sequence continues at coordinate 114,062 of JAYKAV010002996.1, forward strand.
AAAGATTTAGATTTCAGTGCCTTAATTCATTAGCACATACAAATCAGTATTTCTATGCAGTAGAAATAAACAAGGAGCTATCAATGGCTAGAGGTAATAAGTTTTATTCTTCCTGTATGTTTGCCAAACACTTTGTGTCAGTCTATRTACATTATTCAGTCAGTTTTAAATAAATGCTGAATATTACTTCATTTGTTAATTCAACATGTTCAAAATTCTTTCCTCAGAAATGGTGGCTTTTTCCTCTGCCCATTGACTGCCACTTTAGATCAAGATTACTAGATCTACACAAGGCAGATATTGAAACTTCTATATATTAATCTATGATTTCTTTGGTTTTCCAATGCAGTATAATGATAGGCAGCATATTTATAATCTCAGAAGTAGGCTCTAGTTCAGTAGCTCACTCCCTCTCTGTTTAGCAGTGTTTATTTTAAACCCATGGTTAAGTTCAGTGGAACACATTTATTGGGAACTTTGTTAGCACCTGTCAGAAAGATGTCGCTGGGTCTAGCTGGACTTTTGATCTGACCCAGCACAACCATTCATATATTCTCAAGTCTTTTTCTAAATCAGGACAATGAAATGTATTTTATAAAGACCATATGGACCCACTATTAACGCCCCACAATTCTTATTTAGTAAATACAAACAAAGCAGTTCAACGGCTGCTTTTCTTAGAAGAAACACTTCTATTCATTGTTTTGTAATTTTCTTTTTTCTATAGAAGTCTGTAAAATGTGTTGTCGAAGGCAGATGAAATGATGAATCCTGCAAATCTGGCATACATAATTTGCTGCCTCTGGATCTTTTCCATTTTTTTCAGGTTTTTGGTAAATCTGAGAACAATATTCTGTCATGAGATACTGCATGTTTTACATGTAGGTAGCGACTGGATAACAATTACAGGAGGGCAGCTAGCCAACTCAATTGGCAAGTGCTAAATTGAACTGGATATTCAAAAGTGGGAATGCAAATATTTTGGTTCAAAGTTTAATTTATCGAGGTATAATACTTGGCACCAAAAGCTTTTTTTAAAATCATTTTCCTTACTCTGCAGTCATGAATCAGTCCAGCGGTGGGTATATGCATGAGTGATTCCAGCTACAAACTGCTGAAATTCGATGTTGGCTGATGCAAAAGTGTAGCTATTAGGATGATTTGACATCTAGCTCCACATCTTGATTAGACACCACTACCCCATTTAAAACTAATTCCTCAAGAGTGACATCTCATGCACAGGGATTATGAGTCATTAAATAATCATTTGGTAACACAGTGCACCCCTTGCCTCTGGAAGTGGTGTTCAGCATGGTGCATACTCAATTAATCAACCTTAAAATAATACTTTCCACTTTCCTAAATTACACTTCCCCTCCTAAGTTTGTAGAAAAGGCTCGTTTAACTAGAACATGATTTTAAAGGTAGAAATGAGCCTGGGCAATGTAACTGGGATTCAGATCTGAACTTTGTCAAAAGGCTGAGTGGTTGGATTTGGTGCCAAATGCTACTTTATACCTGATTTGAACTGCTCTGCTGGTACAAGTTGGAAGGAAAATCATCAGATGCAGCTCCCTGATGACTCCTTCTGCAGAAGGAAACCTATGGAGCATGGAAATGGCTGGTGGTTTGGGGAGCTTCAGCTATCCTCATTTGTTTTAGTGGCCTTTTGGGGCTCTGAACATCCATGTGCATTCTGGTGCAGTTGGGGTATCCCTAATTGATGACTGCTTCTGGACAAGGCTGTGCTTGTCCCTGAAGGAGGAGAGCATTTAGTTCCCACACCCAGTCCGCTTGTAACAAATACAGCCTAAATCATTTAAAGCAGAGGTTTACAAACTATTTTTATAGAATACCATGGTAGCGGGGTGGCAGGTATCGGGAACAGCAGTATGAGTAACGATAAGGGCAGATCTGGCTCTGTGTCAGCTTGTGTATTGCTCAAAATAGCTCATGCACTATTAATGATACATGTATTACAGCTGATAACTCCTAATAGCCTCCACTTTGCAGCTGAAAACTCCTGCAAGTCTGGCTCCTAGCCCATGACTATTTAATTCATGTTCTACGAAYGTAACATGGTATTCAGGGCTGAGTCAAAATTCCTTCGGATTTGGGGCTTTGGCCTTGACTCGGCACTATTAAAAATGAAAATACATGGAAATATCATACTAACATTTTGTACTGAATTAGCATCATACATATTTGAAGTCACTTTGATTTGCGAAAGCGTTTTTGTTAAAAATTATGATTATATAAATATCTTTATAAATAAAAGAAATATGCACTTGAAACTCTATTTATTAGCTGGTTTTTAATTGTATTCATCATCCTATGATTTTGCATGAAATAGCAGTCATTTCAGCAAAGCTTTGCTGCTTCATCTCACCCAAAGGCTTGGCCTGTAGGCTGAAAGAGTGCAAAACCACTTATGTAGGTGAAGTTACAGGATCTGAGGAAAGATTGCTGTTGCCATAACAATGAACATTGCTATTGTTCCTTGTGATTGAACTAGACTAATGAAAAAATCTTTTAAACACTTCTTTTTTTTAAAGAAATTTTGAGTAGTGTCAAAGTCTTGTGGACGCTGCTTCAGCAGTGTTTGATAACATGAACATAAAGGAAATAAGAGATTATAAAATGACATAATTAATGGCAAATAGTCACTCYAAAAATTCACAGTCCGTGAAAACTATTTTTAACTTATTCAGTTATTTTGGCCTTTATGAATTATTTCATGCAATGCAATTTTGTAAAATGAAATTTAACAGGAAATAACAATCATTCACATGTGACCTATTGTTCCTTTGCTTTTATGGTGGGACTCTTTTTTTCTTAATTTATCTGCTTAAAAGTAGTTACTGGGTTGTCTATGCTTACTCTATAATCAAGGGAAGAGATAGATGGGATGAATGCTCCTCTGGGGACATTTATCTTTTTTCAAGTGACAACAGAGAAAGCTGGAGGAGCCAGCTAGTTTAGGCTACCTTCTGGCAATTAAGTTAGGAAAGATAAACCCCACTGTAACGTACAGATCATATTCCATCTGCTCGTTGGCATTTTGCTCTTCCAGTGGAACAGGGCAGAATTTTGACTGAATATTTTTCATTCTAGAGATGCTTAATTCTTCCTCTACCACCTGTAATCTATAGCCAGAGAGCAACACTGTGATCAGCTGTGACCTCCTTTACAGGAAGGACATGGGACTTTGCTAGGTGAATTTGTTCAAGAACTAGACCACACCTTTTGAAAAACTACCCAAACTTGAGTTAAAGGTGTTAAAAATATGCAGCTGACATTTTTTGCCTGAATGCCTTGAGTCTCAGCTTCCAGCTGTAGTATCTTTCCAAACCTTTGTCTGTTGGTTCAGATACCCCTCCATTATCGACTTGTTTTGCCTTATAGATATATTAAATACTGTGTTCAGCTCAGCTCTTAGCCCTTTTTTTGATAAGCTTAATCAATTCAGGTCTTTGAGTCATTCATTATGGGATGTGTTTTCCGATCCTTTAATATTTCTCATGGTTCTGGTCTGATTCCTTGTCAAAATGTGGATACTGGCACGGGACTGTATCCTAGTGCCAATTACGCAGATGATAGAGCTTCCCCAGTGTGTTATCCCTCTTGGCTACAACATTTTACTGTAGCTTATATTCAACAGATTATCCACTATGGTTTGCAAATTGATTTCAAAATTATCATTTTCTAAGATGTAGTTTCCGATCCTGTAAGGATGACATCTGGCTTCTTGTCCTGTTTCTACATTAGGCCATTTTAAATTGCACAAATTTTGCCTTCACCTTTTTTTACCAGCCTCTTGTACATGATCTATTCCCTGCTTCATTTGAAATTCCTCTGGTATCTGTACACCCACAAGCTTTATCAGTAACACTTTCATACTGAGTCATCAATAAAMATGTTATGCGGTATGAGGACAAAGACAAATTCTGGGAAAGCCAAACCAGGACACTGCAACTTAGTAGGTTCTTCGCTTACAATCCGAAACCTGTCTTTCAACTGTTTCTATAATTTCAGATGTGTGATTTATGAAACAGAAGTGGCTGTTTGAATAACATGAAGTTCCCACATTAAAGTTGTACCAGCTTCTCTTTGCATCCAATTAGTCATTCATGGTGCATGGCTCGCGAGGCGGTCCTTTGTCAAAGGGATGTTCAGATATTTCAAACAAGCAGTCACCTGCAATGGCTGGATGTGAGGGGCAAATACCTGGCTATGTGCAGGTTACAGGCATGAAGCTTTGTAGTCCTTCTTGCCGTTGCTTGGGATGCTATGCGTGCAGTGTAAGTTACTGGGCCTATCCAGCTGCAAATAGAGCGTTTTTTTCACAGAGGATGCCGCCTAAGTACTTTTTTGGTATTGAATCAAAGTCTACTGTGAAATGACCCCAAGCATCTTTTGGACTTTGCTGCAGTGTCCTGGTGGTGAAGCGCAGTGGGGTCTTGCGTGGCTCGTATAGCCTCTAAAACAGCCACACAGGGAAACTACGTTTAAAGATGTGCCTGTCTTACAGATGCTGTGTTCACAAATCTCAGAGGTTTTGAGTTTTGGGTGCTGTTTTGGGCTTGATTAACTGATGTGTACATTCCTCTAGGGTCAAAATCAAACCTGTTTTTACTGAATGAATGGTGGGGAAGAAACATTCAATTCATAGAAAGGCCGACATCAATTCACTATGAACTCCTTCCTTATTAGTGACAGGATAAAAGATCAAAGGGCTACTGCTGTATGTTTCCCTTGTCAGTTTTTGCTGTAATAAAGATAGATGGTCATACTGTTGTGCTGAAAAATGCCTGGCTGTTACACGAAGTTGTTAAAAGGAACACTTTGTGTAAGTTTGTTTTATTGTGAAAAGATCTGTCTTTGAAAAATAATAGAAAYCCCTCATTATCCAGAAAAAGGAGGAACTTTGCAGCCTGCAGTGTCTTACATTTCATCTCTCTGTTTAAAGCTCCACACCGGTGACTGTTTTGCTCTGTTTTAACACATGCTTCCTTTCAGCAATGCTATCTGCCCATCAGGAATCAAAGCAAATCCAGATGGCTCAAGAACAGATGGCTTATGGTTTAAGAAGCGTGGGTCAGATTCAGCCATACAGCCTACCAAGTTCACAGGAGTGCTCTTCTTACTTCTAGAGATTTTGAGTTGCTGAATAATGCTTTTTCTTTGCTTTGCTATTGTCGGGCTGTGAAAGTTAGCATGCATGAGAGAGTGAAACCAGAAGGTGCTGTAAGAGGGGAAGTTCAACATGCTCCACTCAAGGGAACGAATGAATTTCTCCTGTGGTAAAAAGGCACAATGAAGTGCTTGCAAAGCCAGAGATCTGAGAGTTATTTCAAAAATCTGCTTTGCTTTGAAATTTGAACCAGGCTCCTGGAATAGGTCTGATAAGCAGTGCTGGAGACAGCCATGGTGTTGCCAGGGAAGAAGAGAAATGGGGATCTAGCAACATCACAGCAACTTCCCTGTTACATGACCAGAAATGTAATGTGTCTCTTGCAGCTAGAGGAGACAAATTCATGCCTGATTATGTCTAAACGCAAACCTGTTTGCAGCCATATAACTGTGATACAGAACATTAGCAGCCATTGCAGGACACTACGGTTACATATTACAGTAATGACTCAGGGAAAAATTCTGTTTCAGAGGTCTAAAAGACATCTCACACAGACCACAGCAGACAAACTCATTCTCTTACCCCGGATTTGTAGCATGATAAGTCTTCAAGGCAGTGTTTGTCACTACTCTTCACTGCCTGCCTCCACTCTAGAGGGAGAGAAAAGAGCACAATGATATGAAGCATCCACACGTGTTTCAGGTGTTTCCACATCCAGGGGATAATTAAAGAACAGGACTTGATTAGCACAAGCAGTAAGACTGCTACACATGATGTACGTACATATTGCCAGTAGAGATAAAGTGCCTTGTTTTTGAAATACATGTAAGGATAGTATTTTTTATCAGTAAATCCCAACTGTAATAAAAACAAAGTCAGAAGTATTATCCCCGTAATACAGATGGACAAAGAAGCAGAGGGAAGTAAAACAATCTAGTCTGTCAAGATCATGCAGTAGAACAGTATTTGAAAAAGAAGCCAGCTCTCTTAAGTCTTACTTCAGTGCTCTGTTTATAGGCCATAAAAGGGAATGAGTGCAGTTTTTAAATTCTCAATACCTGTTGTAGAAAGGGAGAGTTTTGAGAAGGGAGCTTAATGAGTGAGAAGATTGAAAGGTAATCCTACTGAACTAAACTTTGCATATATTTGGCTTCTCTACTTTCAAAGACTTTGTTGTCCACTTTGTTCCAGATTCTTTACCTAAAGCTTGGAGTAAAAAGACAACTACTGAAGGATTTCGGAGATGGATATGTGTGAATCTATCTGTATTCTTCCCTCATGATGTGGGAAACAACATAAACTGGGACATACCAATGTGGTATATCCCTCCTACGCTGCATATTCTCGTCATGTGGTATCACAGAATCACAGAACAGTTGAGATTGGAAGGGATCTCTGGAGGTCATCTGGTCCAAGCCCCCGTTCAAGCAGGGCCACCCAGCTTGTCCAAGACCATGTTCAGGCAGCTTTTGAATATCTCCAAGGTACCCTCACAGGAATAGAAGTGTTTCCTGATGTTTAGGAGGAACCTCCTGTGTTTCAGTTTGTGCCCATTGCCTCTTGTCCTGCCACTGGGCACCACAAAGAGCCTGGCTCYGTCCTCTTTGCACCCCTCCTTCAGATATTTGTATACATTGATGAAATCCTCCCTGAGCCCTCTCTTCTCCAGGTTGAACTGCCCAGCTCTTTCAGCTTTTCCTCATATGAGGRGTGTCCCTGTCCCTTAGTCATCTTTGTGCCCCTTCACTGGGTTCGCTCCAGCATGTCCATGTCTCTCTTGTACTGGGGAGCCCAGAGCTGGACACAGTACTTGAGGTGTGGCCTCAACCAGTGCTGAGTAGAGGGGAGGAATCAYGTCCCTGGACCTGCTGGTAATACTTTGCCTAATGATGCCCAGGGCACCATTAGCCTTTTTTGCAACAAGGGCTCTTGCTGGCTCATGTTCAACTTGATGTCCACCAGGACATCCCAGGTCCTTTTCTGCCAAGCCGCTTTCCAGCTGGGTGGCCCCCAGCATATATTGGTGCCTGGGGTTGTTCCTCCCCAGTTGCAGGACTTTGCACTTCCCCTTGCTGAACTTCATGAGGTTCCTGTCAGCCCATTTCTCCTGCCTGTTGACATCCCTCTGGGTGGCAGCATGACCCTCTGGTGTATCAGCCACCCTCCCAGTTTTGTGTCATCAGCAAACTYGCTGAGTGTACACTCTGCCCACTCTGCCTCATCATCCAGATCCTTAATGAAGATGGTAAATAGGATTGGACCCAGTATTGTCCCCTGGGATACGCTGCTAGTTACTGGCCTCCAACTAGACTTCATGCCACTGTATCATGTTTTTGTTATGTCTGGATTGCTTTTCATACTTACCTGTAGACCTTACACTAACAAGGAAGACTTAAGAAGAGAAAAGGAGTGGAAAAAAACCAGCTCCCATATAGAAATTGAACATGATAATGTTATTCTTTATTGCATTGTGTTTGTTATCTGCTGGACATTACTTAATATCTCCATTTGGTTCCTGCCTTCTCTCTCCCTTTCCAGTCCTGTAGTGGAAGAAGAGACATAGCTGGAGGAATACTACCTCCAGGAAAATCCTTAGGGATCAGCATAGGCAGGCATAAATTAGGAGGACCTTTAAGATACTATATTTTAGAGTGAGGGACAGACTAGCCCATCCCAGTACTAAAGACATAATGGAGGTGGTTTAGTTGTATCAGGGTCTCAGCTGAGCTTGAGGGCCAAGCCTCTGATGTTAGTTCTTACACACAGCATTGCCTTGCTGCAGCCTCTTATCTGACTGAACTTTACAAAACCATCTTATCTGTCAGGAAATGCAAAGAATAATATTAAGCGTCTAATGGTTCAGTTTCAGAAATCTTGCTCTTACTGTACAAATGATCAACACAACTGTGACCACCTGCTATCGTCCTGAGTGCATCTTTTTCTCCCAAATACATAACCAGAACAAATGTTCATCTGCTGCAGAAGGGCTTGATGCTGACATGACATGGATTTACAGGATCAGAGCTGGTAGAGCAGCATGAGAAACGTGTTCTGCCTAGCTCTAGCTAATATTCTCAGTCTCCTGGTTATTATAAGATTTCTAAGATTTCCGAATGTCATCCCAACTATAAATTAGACCATTGAGAGCGTTACAGATCCCTGTATGTTCTCCCTTCCTCTCTGCCAGTCATTTTCAGCAAGCAAAATTAAATCCTTCCAGGTAAGAGTTGTAACATATTGTAACTTTGCATAATTTACTATAAAAGATGTAGGGCAATGGAAAATAAAAAGTCCAATGATGGCATCATTCAAAACCCCTCCAAAACTTATACTACAAACTGATTTTAAAGTATTCCCATTGTTTTTGCAGAACTTTAAAACTTTTTTTATGAAACAGATCTACTCAACAGGCACTTTTTTTCAGGCCTTTGGTATTTCCTTAAAAGCAAGTGAAATATTAATGACGATTTTAGTCACAGATAATATAGTCAGAAGGACTCTTATGATGAGATAATCCGACCTTTTGGATGCACAAGCCATGGAGTTTTCCTTGTAAATTGAATTGAAACATTCCTTGTGTGGTAAGTCTACATTGAAAGAGTATGCGTGGTGCAGGGTTACCCAAACCARCTCTAAACAAATTAGCCTGGGTACCAGCTGCTGTGTAACTATGTTAGCTGAGAGCACCATCAAGGCTAATGAGTTCTGCTGAGATGCAGGCAACATTAACTCAGGTAAAGCATCCTGCTACTGTGGTATTCTCTTACTCCTAATTTCATAATTTGGCTATTGTACTGATTTTCAGCAGCTAAAGATCTGTTACATGTATTTTGAATATTGTTTTTATGTATTTAGGCTTTGGAATTAAATCATTCAGAATCATATTTAACTCTACTCTGTGTATTTGTGTATATGGGGTATAATGAACAGAATATATTTCATTTTTACAGCTATTTATCTGAGTGAAAGTAATTGTGCTTCATGTGAAAAGAAGTATGGAACCTGAAYTTACCTATCAGAATATTATTGAAGATAATGTGGAATTCTCTGGCAAACTCACAGCTTCCATAAATACACTTCCTATTGTATTTCCCAATGAGTGGCTATAATTTTTTTGGGTGGAAAAGATGGAAGTAAAACCTTTCTCATTCTAAGATTTAGCCTGGCAGGGAATTGAGAATACTAAGTCATTACTGACTTATAAGCAGATGCATGTTGTAACCCTGCTGTACATACAGCTTGGGGACATTGTAAAAAGCCAAATTTTCCGCTGGATGTTCTTGGATACTCAGTGAGAGTAGAGTAAGCGTGCTGCAGGCCTTCCAGGCTATTCTTTGGGGTTTTTTTGCGGCTTGTTGTGTCACATCTATCCTAGCTTTTTATCCCGGTTGAATAGCAAAAGCTTCATCTGCACCAGAGATCTAGCAGAAATGTAATTTTTGAACTTCTGCTAAAAGTGGTAAAATCCAGTGGGTCCTGCATCCTGTGCAGGTCACAAATGAAAGCCATTTAATAGAAACTTTGTGGAGACTCATACATACATAGATGCCATTTTTAAAAGGAAGAGCCTTTAAACTACAAGTGTTCTACAATAATTTTCTTGGTATTTGACTTGTCTGACTTTAAAGTTTTTGGCAAACGTTTTGTGGATCAACAGGAAGGAAGCATGTTTACGGAACATGGTTTCTCCTGGACCTGGTCTAGTCTATAGGTTCTTACTGAGCATATAGATCTAGCCTAGAGATTCTCATCGAAATGTCATTGACCATAGAAATGAACAATAAAAAGGACATTTCTTTAATATCCTCCCCTCTTACACACATATCAGAAATAAAAAACCTTCCTATAACAAAACATATATTCTTCTCAGTAACAGGAAAGGAAGAGTTAGGCCATAAGAAATATTTAGTTATTTCTATTTTTCACTAGGTGCACTGAGATACTACAGTGACAGTGGTCAAACAGGGGCCCCACTAGATGTAATTGTGTAGTTAGAGACAGACAGACTTCTCTCCCAGATGGCTCAACCCCAACAGGTACTAAACATTTGGCCTTATGACAAAATCTAAAGCTGTATGAGTGTTATATGCAGAAACATAACACTCCATGTCTTCTCTGCCTCAAAACAAAACATTTACTTATATTTAAAGAGAAAACCACATTGGCATGAATTTGAAATTGAGTGCCGAAAATCACTAGTCTTTTGGAAAATGCAATTATGTGCATAGAAAGTGCGTGGGGGTGTAAGAGCTTGAGAGACAGAGCCACATGGCATAGCTGTTTGCAAGTCCTCCAAGCTTTTTTCATTTGAATCCCTTTTACTTCCCAGGCAATGTTCTCCATAATAAGTGTCACCTCCTCTGGGCATCTCCAATTTGTCAAATTGAAAATATCACCAAGATTTCCATTTTTTGGCTGATATTCAAAGGATGGGATCCTTATCCAGGACAGTCAGCTGAATAACAACTTTCTGCACTGCAGCTTTTTTAACTTTATCACAATAAACTCCAGTGAAATAATAGAATTCTTTTCTTGAGCTCAAGCAATTTATGTGTTATGCATTGAAGTGTTGAGAATAGATTAATCATTTTCGGGAGAGGGACCATAATAACCAGCCATTCAGCTGTGTGAACTCTCAAATAGCACAAGCCGCAGAACACAACCCTGCAGTCCTTTGTCAGTTCAGGTAACACCAAGTTAAGCTAAAGCATACCTTTTAGAAAGGCATCCTTTAACAGGTTGAAGATTTTGAGTGTGAAAAATGCCATACAGTCCTTTGTAAAGTCTTCCAATGCCTAATTATGGTCTCCTTTCCCCCATTAAAGATTAGTGCAGTGGAATTCCTGTTACCCACATTGTTGTCCCCTGGGATAAGAATACCTTATAGAATAAGGAAAAATCAAACTCTTTCTCACTCCTGCATGAGCAGTTCTTCAAGTTCTGCACAATTTTAGAAGCACCCAGATATTGTAGTGAGAGGCACATCATAAATATCCAGAGATTGTGTCCAAGGTGCATCCAGCATATCTGTACATATGACTGCAGCATATGCTAGCAAGCTTCACTGGCTGAACGTAGGTAGCACGAGCAACAGCAACAATGCAGATGCAACGGCACAGGCTTTGTCCGGGCTTTGGCATTACTGAGAACACGTACCCCGGGGCCCTGCGGAGTCCCTCCGCTGGATGCCAGCCCAGATGCAAGCCTGTGCCACTTTATCTCACTGCTGTTGCTGCACGTGCTGCTTAGCTGACGGTGAAGGGATGCAGGGCCAGGCTAAGGCTGCCCTGCACTTTGGGCAAAAGTCAGTGGTGGCATAGAGGTTCAGAGCACAGACAATGAGCAAGCAGTCTTGTCCTGGGAGTCTTGCTGACTGCCTGTACCAATGTGGCTGAAATAACCAGCACCGCTGACTGGAAGGAGAGCTGGGAAGTGACCAGCTTCCTCTCCCTCCTCTTCCTCTCATCTGCTTGCCACTGCTTACTTAGCTTTCTCCTGGTGGAGGAAAAACATGGACTCATGAAAGGGCCCTCTCTTACTGGGGTGACTGGGGAGCTGACTGCTCAAGTGGTTTGTGATGCTGCTGGTGCTGCCCTTTAGGCTGGTCTTGGAGCCGTGTTAACTCTCATGAAAATTGGAGGAGCCCTTGCTCTTCTGTTTAAGACTGATTTTTGCCCTAATCTGCTGCCCACTGCTAAGGCATACCTTGCCTAACCCTAAACATGCTGCATGCTACAAGCACGCCTTACTTTGCCTTTTGTAGCAAAATGAGGTAGTGTCAYGCTCTGAAGCAGAAAGACCTGTGCCTTTTGCACAAGGAGATTCTTATTTCTACGTTGCATTGAAGGACAATTAGATTCACAGTGTTGGTTACATTAACTGTTGTGAATGTAAGGAATGTTTGAAGGGAATTTAATAATTAAGCTGATTTCAAGGGCCTATCAACAAGACTGTCTGCACTTCAGCTCCATAGCAGGGCCACTTGAGTAGAGAGTGTTCGCAAATATACGATGAAGTTGATGGATTAGAAAATGGTTGAAATTACTATAGATTAAAACAAAGTAGGCAATAAAAATGCAAATGCTCTGAAGCATTTTAATAAGAGTACACTAAATCATCCTCAAACAGCATTCAGCAACACATGCCGCGGGGATTTGGGGCTGCTTATCCAAACTGTCTGTGCAATATTGCCCTTTCCTCACCTTCTCTATAAGAAGGCTTAATTTTTGCTGAAAGATTCAGATTTGCCACTCTCTAACTCCTCCTTTAGGTTACTCTGGAGAAGCCCTGTATATTTAGGCCTTATTAGACATTGTGCTTGAGCTGAAGTCATTTGAAATCAACTGCAATCTGTGGAGCTGTGTGAATGTTTGGCACCATGGAAGTCATTAAGATTAAAATGCTGAATGGAGGCTACACAGCTAAGTCACTGTGCATTGAGTTAAATGCACACCACCTTCTTGTCAAGGAATTAAATATGTATTGCATAGATAACCATGGGATTTTTATTTTGGGTGGACATTTTAACAAATTATTTTGCATTTTGAACAGTTGCCAAACTCTCGGCTCAAAACAGTGTAAGCTTTTTGGCTTTGCTTATAGGCTCTTTGGCAGCAGGGGTTTTGTTTTCATTTCTCTTCTTCGCCRAAGGAAAAATCTGATCAATTTATGATCTTTAACAACAACAATCTTTGAACAGAGCTTGCTCTTAATTTCTCTAGCTTCACTGCTAGGTGGCAAATCATGTACAAAGGGTTGCCCTTGATTTCTAATACCTGCTGCACACAAAAGCGTTAATTGTCTAATAACGGAGCACAAATATGGAGAGCAATTTTGTCAGAAATGATCTCACCATTTCTTATTTATTTATTTGCTGGGGGCTTTTGTTAGCACTTGGAGGTGAGTTGCTTCAACACGTTATGCACCAGCAGTCATGCCGAGCAAAGCAATGGGTCAGTCAAGCCCTGAAAGGTTCCTGCAGGGTGACCATATCTGCTCACAGCCATCACCGCCGTTAATGGCAGAAAATGAACTAGAAAATGCACAGGCCAGGTTCTCATGCCAGCCCGTGTAGGGCCTTGCCACCTGTCTCAGCCTTTAGGGCAGTATTTCTCAAACCAATAGCTAAAAAGCAGTCTGCAAAAGGACTGCAACATGTTAAATGCTTCATCCCCACTCTTACTCCCATGCCTTCCAGAAGGAGGCAAACATTAAGTAGGGAAAAACAGAAGTAACAAATTCACCTTCAGCGTTCCAGCTATTAAATGATTGGCATCATTACAAAAGATGAACACTGGGGTTTTTTAGACTTTTTTTCCTCTAGAAGAAATCAATGACCTTTGGGATTTAAAGGAGTTTAAAGATTAAATCATAGTCTCTGGGGAGCATATCTCTAGAGCAAACATTTGGCAACCTGTTTTGACTAAATGTTTTTGAAATATTGCAAAAGTGTCCTAAAAAATCCACTGCCCCTCAACAGGCTTCTGATAGCACCTGGTGCACTGATAACATCACTCTATTTCAGGTGAAGCTACAGCTGATTCAGACTGACCTCAGTTGCAGGATCAGCCACAGGCTTTGAAGCCTTAGCATGGCTCTTCTTTTGCTGATGTAGCAACTTTCAAGACCATATTTGTCATAATCAATGAACCACGGATTTTTTTCTCCATTAGTTTTCCCAAGAAGCCCAAATCTCCCCGTTTCCAGTTTGAGTGGTTCTTCAGGTTGCACATAGTTCAAGTACTCGTACTTTCAGCACTTACAACATTCAGAGCTTCTGATGCAACGCGTATGAGTCATGTATCTCAAGGTCTTTTTTTCTGGGGATTCTAGCCAAACAAGGAGATATTTCTTTCTTCTTCTTCTTCTGTTGTTGAAGGACACTGGCTGAAAAAAGAGAGGAAATTTCAATTTTGTTTTGGAATACTATGTCTGAAACCCAGAAGTTATTGTTTGCCTCATATTACAGAAAATATACTGGTGATTTCCCTGCAGCCATGATAATAAAGAAGCTTTGAAAAATATCAATTAGTCAGAGGAGAAAGACAGACTGAGGTACTGAAAGGCAGAAGATGAATAAGAATTGCTATGCAAAGAACATTTCACACCTAATAATCCTGTTTTGTTCAATACAAGTTCTTGTGGTATTCTTATTCCGTCATCACATTATAATGGGAAGCCAAGTCAAAGGGGAAATTTCAGGTTTGCAAATAACTAGTAATTTTTCCCCATATTGCTTAATAAAAAAGCTTTTTCTTCTCTTTTCTTAGTTTCTTTATTTATATTGTTTAGTTATGGTACATTTGAAAAGAAGACAGGTAGCCAAGCTTTTAATACTTTAAGTACATGTTTACTTTTTAATAACATTCAGACCTTATTTAACAGTACATAGAGAAAGATACAGAAAGAAATCATGCTGGACAATTTAATGTATTCACATTAGGAAACGAGGACATCAAGGCTGGATATATACCTGTTTCTGGTGGGTCCAGACTTTTTGAAGACAGTGGGAACTCTATTTGAGCTTCACCACAAGAAAGCTTGAAGTATTAGCTGAGCCAAATGTTTACCAATGTTAACACCAAAGATGTGAATTTTTTCTTCAGTTTTCATGCTAAACCTAATATTGGGAAGGGATCTATTTTAGGTTATTCTTGTCAACAAAATATTATTAAATACTTGAATCTCTGAATAAGTTTTGGAAGCATTACATGCTTGGTAATTTGCCAGTATTTGAATTAAGTTCAGCAAACATATAAAGTGGTAATATATCCTATACGTACAAAAGATACACTGACACTAAAAATAAAATTGGTATGMTAAAACATTTTTATAATTAAGGAAAACTGCTACAGATATTGTTTTGCTGGAATCTATCACTTGACTGTGAGGTTTCACTTCTATCCAGCTCCTTCTTTCTACACATCCCTCCACCCACCCACCCACCCACCCATCCTTACTCTTTCCTTTGTGCTGTTCAGCATCATTCTGTAGCTCCAAAGGCTGTTGCTGTCATCTGGGGTGATGTAAACCGGTCATTTATGAGAGCAGCTGTCAAGCTGTAGCTGTAACGCTTCTCTAGTGGTGATAGACAGACGTCACCTGGGGAAAGACCGAGATCCAGCAAGTCTCTGCAGCGATGCAGTCTGATGTTAAACACAGTGGTAACAAACGTGAAAGGGCTGCTCGTGAAAGCAGCACTATACAGCTAATGGTTTTAATTCAGACAAGTGCGGCTGATTGATAGTAAATGGGCATCAGTCTCAGCAAACCAATAAGCCAGGTTCAGCTTGAGCATGGGTCACAGTCCAGTTGCATGTCAGATGTGAGTGAGTGATAAAATGCGCAAGTGGCTAAGATGTAAAATTCAAACTAGTCCAGTATCTAAGGAGATGAGGCCTAATTGTATACAGAGGGATGAAGGAAGAAAAGGATGTCAACTGGGGAAACAACTGGACTGCGGTTGTGAACTGCACTCCTTTTCCAGGTCTGAGGTCAAAAGTGTAGGGCAGATGTCAAAAAAACCCCATCACCATAATATTCTGGCACAGCAAAGCAATGTATTTTCCCCTAGTCTCATTCTCAGAAATGGTTGAACCTGGTTTTGGCTGAAATTTTAAAACCACATGCCCACAAAACCAGCCTGAAGTAGATATGCAGCTTAGGAAGTTTCAGCACAGATGACTGAAGTTAAATTATGTTTAAAAAATTTAGAATAGGCTCAGGTGCTTTGAATGCTAAGAAGCGACACTCTCCCCACCAATAATTAAATAGGATTAATTATGTTGCATTTCCTGTGTGGTTGGCCTGTGGTTCATATTTGTTGATACTCCAGGTAGGGAGTAGGGACTTGAATGACTTTTTAAAAAATAAGCTTCTTCCCTGGGAAGTAACTAAAAAACTGATACCATGGGATTTGATGTTTATTGTCTACCTGGAGAGGAAAATTGAACCACAAGTGACAGGTATGAATTTTTTACTTTATTCATACTGGAAGATGCTCTGTTCCGATGTTGATAAGAGTAGGAAAAGAACTTACACAAAACAGAATATATATTTTTTTTCATAGAAATTATGCTTGTTTCCACTTCTTTTTCCTTTTAAGTTCTAGTTGCCATCTCTGGGAATTCAAGCAGGGAATCAGACTGGGGCTTAGTACATCCTCACAAGTACAAGGCTGTGCAATTCAGATTGTCTCCTCATTACACACGGGCAAGTCTAGCTCTCAATGATGAGAAAGGAGTGCCACAGAAAATGTAACATCAAGCTGCTATGAGTAATCAGATTAATCAGTGCTGGAGGCAGTCAGTGGCAACTCAAAGAAAAGGAAGCAGTTTACATGGAGAGGCTTTTCATGAAAGTGCACGTTCCTTTTTATCTGTATGTCTGTGGATGGAGCCATGTATTTATAATGCCACGCCAGAGGTAGGGAAAGAAGATCCATTTCATGAGTTGTATCTAGCCCAGAGCAAGGAGGACAGAAGTGGAGGAAGAGAAGAGAAAATAGCAGTGAATCTATAGCGTGTCCTCTGCTTCCCAGCCAAAATTGCCTGTAAACTAGGTAATCGATACACCGCGCTTACCGTCCCACCTAGCAATGACTTACTCCTTCATCCTCTGTTGACTTGAGAAAACATATCATTAGATCACTTCTCAAATATATAACCCCTGATTCTACCRTTGCTTTCTTATGCTGGACTCTACCTGTCCCAAAACCTGCACTGCACCTATAGCCCTTAAAGAAAATCTGTCTCAGAAAACTTCTGGGAAGATATTACTCATGTCATAGCTAGGGCAGATAAATACATCAAATGACTAAATTTAGGTGTGGGAAAAAATTGCTGTAGGTAGTAGTCCAAGGTGTCTGTAGCTCAACACAGTCTTCAAATAACAACCAGATGCCTATATGAGGCTAAATGCTTGCTGTTTCGCCACCAAGAGAATTTGATGAACTGTTGTATTATGGACACTTGCATAGTTATTTAAAAATATAAATTACTATGGACTCTTAGTCTTTTTGCTCTAGTTCCCGCTGAAATCACTCGCTGAATGAATGAAGTCTTCACATGATGGGGGAAGTGATTTTGGTAAAACTGATGCTGTAGAGGTCTGGGACTTCAAACTGACTTTCTGGAAGAAAAAGTTTACATGAAAATACAGGCCTAAGATAGACTTGAGTTTCACAGTAGACTTCAATTTCACAATAAAGTTAGAAAGTACCTTTGTGCTGTGACTTTCTGAAAAGATAAACCTATGACCTTCTATTCAGTTAGGTTGTACCAAATTGTTCAACTCAGTTTGAAAAGATAAAGATGTGACATTTGTTTTTATCCTGAGGTGTGAAACATGGTTTAAGATGCTGATGGATGCATGACTACCATTCTCTAGATAACCACAATCACTTCAAATTTTTAGTGTTGTGTGTTCAGATGACATGTAATAGCTGGTATTTAAGAACATGCTAGGACTTTAGGCAGGGATTTCCTAAATTAATGTTATGCTGAAGGTACTGGCAGGGAGACTTGATATACTGAGGGGGTATATCAATATATATCTGCTTTACTGACTAACCAGAGAGAGCTCCTCCCAGGTGGAGTAGTCTCAAATTGTCAGCGCTGGAGGTGAGAGGAAGGATATCGGTCTTGCCTTTCAGCATAAACTATCTCAAAAAGAGTGAGGTCCTAAGATCCAGCAATTGACTCCTTCTGAGAATAGGATTTGCGATATAAATGCAATTCATGCCAGCATTTGCTGTTTCCCTGCATTATAGATACCTGCTGGCTTGAAACACTGAGTTTTGCTGTGAATTTATCATCTGATTGCAGAGGTCCTTTCCTAACCCCTACAAAACTGAGAACAAAATGTGTTAAGGAATTCAAATCCTTCAAAGAATCTTCTCTTTCATATTTTATCTTTGTATTCCCACAGAGATGTAACATACTTTTATTATTGTTGAGCTTGAGAAAAATGTATGCATGTATGCATGGGTATATGAAAGCATGTGAAAATGTATCAGGAGAACAGAGCCCCAAAGCTAGATTGAGCCTAAACGCTGTCCTGCAAAATTATTGAATGGTTAGTTCTCTGTTTTCTGAAAGACTCCAGAGAGGCTGAGCCACCACCCGAGTGTTGTGCCTCATTTGAATGTTTCTGCTGAGGTCTCATCTATGTTCAGGGTGGGAGGTGTGGAAGAAGAGAGGAGACTGGCCACCACAGAAAATAGCTATCTGAATGATGGGATGTTAATAGTTTACAGGCTGTGGCTTTTGAGTACAGAATAATTTGATTTCAAAAGTAAAATATTCTGATGACATAGATAATTTCCCTGCCCCACACAGAGTTTTCAAACTGGGCCTGAAAATCATTATCTATATTTATATAAGCACCAATTACTTTTAATTGAATAGCAAACCGACAGTTTTCAATCTTACTTTAGGACTTGTATAGATTTATTTTCTATCAATCATGTCTGTCTGATGACTGGACTAAGCGATGACTAACTCAGTAGTAACTTACTGATTACTGACCTATTTTGATAACTGTCTGTTTTAATCCTTAGTTAGGGCTCAGATGTAGAATTTAGTTCAGCATAACAGGTTACCCTGCATCATGGGAGCCCTGTTAGGTGTCCATATACACACTTTTGGTCAACAGGAATTCAAAATGCTATGAACTTCATTTCAGCATCTTTCACCATCACATTTCTTTCTACCAGCTTCTTTGCAAATCTGAGTGTAAATCATCAATCCAAGAGCTAGATCCCATAAAGTATTTAGCCAATGTAGTGTAAACATGCCAGCAGAGACCTTTTCAGTGTCCAGCTCTCAGGGTGGTGTCTAGAGCCCTAAGTTTATGTTCCCTCTATAGCACAAGAGGAAAGCCAACAAATGGCTTTCTGAAAAGCAGCGGTGTTGAGGATGAAGCTGTCTGTGCTAGACTAGGGCTTCTATTTCCCTGTAATATTAATTAGCTGAATTGTCATTCAGCTAATGACTGAATGAAAGCATCTTGGATGCTTTACCTCTTTTTCATTCTCAGGGAAAAGTCATAATACGATGCCAGCTTCTTACAAGATGGATTGGATTGCCAGATTGACAGTGCATTAGGGAAAAAACCAGAAATGCAATCAAACCCATCAGATGATGCAGAGAACACATGTAATTTCTAGGTAAGTCCAACACTTATGTAGGAATCTGRGACTTGACCTTTGATATTCTGTCTAGGGGAAATAACAGAAAAAAAACCTCTTCCACCTGAATCAGACCTCCATCACCACCTGAAGTAAAGACCTCCTTTAACGAAGGGTGGGTGCACACGCAAGGTCCCAGTTCTGTATGAAAATTCCTCATCTATGGCAAGGAGTCAGATGCATAAAATGACTGTTTATAATTTAAATAACAAAATATCACAGAGCACATGTGAATAGAAGATGAACACACTGTCGCAGTTTTTCCGTTTCTGACACTATGCTATTAGCTGAATGAGTCTTGAATTGTTGTAATATGAAGTGAGGAACAAACAAGCACATCATCCCAATGTATGGAAGTAAGAGTGGTTTTGCTTTTTTGAACGGAATATCCTTTTAAAGTACAACCAAGTAAAGTCTATGTCTGGTATGGTTTGGTTACATTTTTGTTCACTCTTCTTTGACAATAGGTGCCTAATCTTCTATTGAGCATGCACAGAGATTTATGTCTATAATTTGCCATAAAGTTAATGGGAGTTCTTCTGGAAACACCCACGCGTCAGTGGGCTTGGATAAATGCTGACTGCTCATGACCCTGTGCAGATTCTTTAATGCATAAGAAATACAGACAAGCATTTTATGCTTACTTGCTCATAGAAATGAGGCAGATGATTGTTTTTTCCTTTTTTAATCAATGTATAGAAGAAAACAGACATACTGTCACCTCACCACCTCTGATTCTGTAGAGAACAATAAATGGAAAAAGATTTCAAATAAGTTATTGGTATCAGTTATTGGTGTGAGTCATCCTTACGAATGATGGTGATAATGAGAATGGTGTATTGTGTATCTAATGTGATATCTCTATTTCTGAAGTAGGTTATTCTTCTGCTTTTTTATTTTTTATCTTTTCTTTATCTATGTGGAGTTTACAATGGCTCTATCATAAAGTTCCTTTGTGTATCTGTTATAGAAAAGGTGTATAGAAGGCAAAAAAAAAGTAGATAAAATTCTGTATTTTAAGTATAGTCTTGACGCAAAACCATCTTAAGCAGTTGCTAACTTCCCCTGGCTTTTGTGGGCTTTGAACCCATTCTGTATAGAGTTCTATAAAAAGACAAAAGAGTGTCCCCCATTTAAAAAATCGAATGGAAAAAGCATTGTGCAAAATGTCTTTTTGCTGGAGTAATAGATAACAGGACTTCCTAAGTGAAGAAATAGGTTCCCTTTTTTCATTTTTGAAAACAATTATATTCTTGCTATGAAAGTTATTACCTGACATCATTAGTAATAGAAGACAATATCAGAGATGAGTTCTGCTATCTATCATGTACTTCAGTCTACTCCAGTCTGTTCTGGTGCAGACAGTTTAGACAGAGAGGCATATAAAGAGGGGCATGCAGATGCTCACACACAAACACGCACTGCGTTCCTTCCTCCAGGCACGCTAAGTTAATGATCTCTCTCCATACCTGTTCAGGAGCAAGAGGAAGATATAACTGCAGTTAAAAGAGGGAGAAAATGGTTCAAATGCTACTGGATATCTAGATATATCTTGTGGCTTAAATGGTCCCCAGTGAAGTAAGGTTTTTCCTTCCCCAAGGCAACTTCTCCAAAAGAATTCATGAGGGCCATGAAAATCATTCTGGATTGACAGAAAATCACCTCAGAAGGGATTTTGACTAGTCAGTATAACAATAAAAAAGGTTGGACATACAGAAACATTTTCATCTTACCTGTTACTTACTGGAGAAGAAGGAAGAAGCTAAATCTGTTTAGGGAAGCATTTCTTTTTTGCAAATAAGGATTCTTGTACCAAAATTCTTGCAGAGAATGTTATAATAGAAAACATCAGTGGTTGTTACTTGTCACAATAGTAAATTTATACTCAGGAGAAACAGGAAAATGGAAAAAATAAATTGGTTAATAACCGTATAACTTTGAAATTCTCCTGACCCAAAGATAGCGATGTGTAAAATCATTTGTTGTTGTAGCAAAATGTCAGTTTGGTACCGGTAAGCTTTTAGTCAGCGTTCTGCTTGATACATTTAATGGGACTTCAGTGTTTTACTTGAGATACACGGTTAAGTGTTTGATGATGAATTCAGGAGAGCACAAGTGCCAGTCACAAAGAATCGAGTCTGTTTAGTGCCCGCATTAGCTTGGCTCCCATGAATAATTCTCTGTCTGGCAGAGGATGTTAAGTATCAGCCGTTAACTATCCTCAGCTGCTATGGATATCTTCCAGCAAACAACAGAAACCAGTAAACACAGGTAGTATACTTTAATACGTTCAGTCTGATATAGAACTTTCTCATATTTTCTAGACTTACGTATGAAAGCAAACTAAGTTCTCTGCTGTTTTTCCCCTCTTCTAATTCAAAACTGAGTATTTTACTGCCTCATTTTCTGTTTCCTATTTTCAGACTGCATTATTCACAAGTCAGGCCTAGACATCTCTCCCCAGATTAACAGAGGACACCGGGCACACGCTCGAAGGAGAGCAGCACCCTCCAAGGCCAAAGTGGCACAGCTGGTTGACATGAGCTTGGCTAGACCCAATCTGTGCCACCCCTGTTTTAGAGGTGGGTTCACCAGGAGAGAGGTGACGTGACCCAAGGTCACAGCAGAAAGTGGTGGTGGAGTCAGCAGCAGAGTGAAATTTCCTGGCTGTCGGCTCCGTGCTGTCCTCGCATCACCTATTGCTCAGGGCATACAGACCTGCTGCAACCCGGTGGTCTCCCTTGCGCTACATAAATAAGATAAAAGCAAAACTGTAACAGTTGCAAAGCCAAGCACTCCAAAGTGAGGAAATGTCAGAATTAAGGTATCCTTTACTAGCAGAATTAGGTATTTCATGTGCACATAAGTGTGCTACCCACCCATCTATGCAGACATACTTATGTTTATATTTATGCTGTAGTTCTGTCTTTAATTACACTGTAACATACCATTTTTGACAGCTTTCCCTAATTATAGAATGATTATAAAGCAATAGGTTGGAGACAGAATGCATGGCTTGCCCCATGGCCTCATGTCTACTTTGCGGGGGTCACTGCAGCGCTAGAAGGTTATCTACTGCTACCTTGATTAAAAGGCACTTAATTACTCTTAACAGGGTGTAAAGAATCTGGGTGAATTAAGTTCTCTTCTTTTTTTAAAGACATTTTCAATCTCTAACTGCGTTGTCGTAGTTACAGCTGGGGAGTTTGGGAAATGTACGAGGGAAATTGATTACTCAGACATGTGTGACTATGATTCATCCAAGACCTTGGAAAAGAAAAGATGCACAAGTTCTTCCCCAGCCCCATCATTTCTTCCTTTATTACTTTATTTGAAACAAAGCTTGGACAACACAAAAATAATTTGATTTTATGATAGCCATAGGCAGAATAAAAAATGTGCTTTTATACCTGCCCATGACAGAATTGTAGGCTAAAGATTCAATTTGAAACAATGGTCTTCCTCACTTCATTTGCTAACCATTTTGAGGGCATTACATTCTCATTTCTTTCAGGCAATCATAGATTCTGGGGACTGGAAGATTTGTTCTCATATTAAAACAACATGCCAGCTACTCCTAACATCTTTGTCTGGCAGTAGCTAGTTATCAAGTACTCTAAGGAAACTTAAAAAGATGATCGTGCAATTGAGAAACAATCCACCCTTGAGGGTTTCAGAAGATTTTTGCCTAACGGGTAAGTCTAGCTTGTGGGATGGCACATCAAGGCAACAGTACTGCCAAAGCACTAGTGTTTTGTTTTCTCCTGAATAAGGGAGTTCTGGATGTTTCCATGATGCATAAACACATCAGTTCCTCTTTAAAATCTTTTTAAACTCTAGAAACATTGACACTTCTAAATGCCCACTTCATAGGCATTATCATAGCTGATGTATGAAAAGTATCCTTGAGATATCCAACCTTGTAAATAGTTTTCTCCTCCTCTTCTTCCTAGGTCTTAGCCATTTTCTGACTCAGACACTAACCATGCACTTTCCCACACGCAGGCATGACCTGAGACATGACTACATGAAGCTGTTGTTCCTGGCTTGTAGTTCTTAGCTATTAACTGTGGGGTCTTCTGCATGGTTGATGGCAGCTGCTATCCTGAAGTGGCATTCCCTCTGAGGGCAAGGGTAGGGAATAACGCAATGAGTAGGCAGTCTCTTTAAAGTCTTTTTTTCAGGGCAAAATCCCTACTGGTAAAAAATACCTTTTTAAAACCAAAATAAATCATACCCATTTTTAAGGTGCCTGTCTGCTCCCTGCATGGGGACCTTGGAAGGACCAGCTCCCTCTGGGTTTTCCCACAGAGCCTCCCCCTATCAGCTTGTCTCCTTGCAACAGCTTTTGATGTGCCCTGGGCATTCCTCAGTGACTCACCACCATTTAATGGGGATTAAGATGTTTTTAATTGTTTATAATCCTTCTGACCTTCTACCTCAGCTGAGAACCTGGAAGTGTGCCACTGCACTTCAAGCAGGAGCTGTGGTGGTTCAGGGCTAGGCAAGGCAAGGTTAGGTTTGTAGGCACAGGTAGTATTTTTTTATTGGACCAATTACTGTGGTTGGAGAAAATAGATAGCTTTCAGGAATGCAAGGCCTTGTGCAGGTCTGAAATGGAAGCTGCAATCTTCAAAGATAAATGCAAGTAGAGAGCAATTACTCTGAACTTAATTTCTTTATGTAACAAGTTAGATTACCAAAAAGAAAAGGCAGCTGGTATCTGTGAAATGGAGACAGTGTGTTAGCAGAGGGAGGGGTGATAAATTGTTAGATCAAAAAAATGACCTCTACTTTATGAGGTTATTCCAGGAGCATAGTAGCCTTCTAGAGGACGTGACCATCAGTAACCATTTGGCTAAGATTCACCATTCCAAATATGCTGTAGAAGTTGTGGATGAGAACGCTAGAAAAACCTGGAAAATAATTTCCTTTATCTAACCACTCAAAAATTATGAACTAAAATAAGAAAGGGACTAAAATGAAGTGCTTCTGAAGTTTCCCCAACCATTTTGCAACAGACTCCAAAATGCCATCCAAATGACCATGACAGGTACTGAACACAAGAACCGACTAACACAACAACAGCTGCCCCAGCCCCTACCTGATAAAGAAACATTCAAACACCTTCAGTCATTGAAAAATCTGTTAACCTAAGATGGACTGTCAGCTCCAAAAGCCCAAATGTCTCCCTAGAGGAATAACCAGATGACATACTTGTATATGGGGAATTAGAATGACTCTTTCCGTCGTACTTCTTCCTTAACAAGTCGGAAGTTAATTCCAGTACCACTCCTCCTATGGCAACTTCAGGAAGAAGACAAGGAAACATATTGGACTTGTAGTCTCAAGACAAAAACCCCTCTTGGACCAGTATATTGACTACTTCAGGAAAAGAACTGGGAGAGAAATAACAAATCAGCCATCACTGCAATTTTTTCCTGTCTCACAAAGAAAGTCTATCCTATTTCACAAGTAGTGCAAACATGCAACTAGATCACACTATGACTAATGAAGCCAAGGAAGACCATGTGCAGAAAACAACAAGTTTTCTCCACAATAAAACAGTTATTGACCATAACTACCTCTGCACTATAGTATCGTCATGTCCATCAGGAATGTCCCTGGCCTGTCCACCGCATTCCACTCTGATAGCATCCTGGTTTGTCCTCAGTATGTCCCCAAGATGAATATTAACCTTCTGTGCTCCAGCCCATACAAATCAAAAAATCATCTAGTTTCATTTCAGTCACATTTTTTCAGACAACGGGCAGAGTATAAGCATAAAGATAATTCTATAATATTTTGACTTTATCGTCAGCTACCTCAAAAAAAAAAAAAAAAAAAAAATCCCAAAAACAGGAATAGGGAAAATGTAAAGGAAAATAAAAAGAGATTCTGTTTTTGTATTACTAAGCCTGTGCTCTATCTTACATACCTAAGTGAAAACTTTATCATTTACACTGAAAACATGATTTTCCTCATTGATTTGTATCAAATTCAGTAACAACTGTCCATCCATCAAACTCTCTTGAATATCACTGCACTGAAATCACCTTAGGTAACCTGATCAGTATCAAACTACAATTTACTAGTTGTGGTAAAAGACTCACAGATAAATCTGCTTGCCTGAAGAAAATCAGCCACCATTCAAAAGATCCAGGCTTTTCAGACCCCACCTCATTTGCTCTGAAGAGATCACTCATAGAGATCACTTTAATTATTTAGATGTCCTTTACCAGACAGGTGTGCTCTCCCGGGCAGGTGGATGGCATCCGTGAGTTAAAAGGACCTAAAATACTGTGAAGCACTATTGTTACCAGCCTAATCTGGGACCTATAGAAACAGTCATCAACAACTTAGAAGATCCTAAACCAAAAGAAATTTTGTCAGAACCGGAACTCCTACCTTTCGTATAGCTCCAGTCTCACTAACTTCAGCCCCAGAAACAAATACTCGGGGCTAGTATGTACCAAAGAGATTGCAACTCTATCTGAGCAGCAAACATTGAATTTGGCAACACATCTTCTCACAATAACAGTCATCCTCGAAGCCTTTACAAGACACTTCTGCAGCCCATCCACTGTGCCATATGCCCTCCTGGAAACTATAGCTAAGACTAAACAACTGTGATGCACCAAGATGAGCTCACGCAGCCAGTGATGGACAGAAATACCCATCTTCCAGTGGGAGATAATTTTCTCAATGCAGCCACACCATCTCTGAGATTTTTGGTGTTATTCACACAGAAGCTCAATGAAACACCTCCAAAACAGGACAGATACTAGAAATCATCTCTCTTACAAATACTAAGAGATAAAACCTCTTTTGARGCATGTTCTCATTTAGCGCCCTCCACCCCAAGCTAACCTCTCTAGCCTTGAAAAGGGATAAATATATTTTTCATTCTTTTCCAGAGTATTTAACAAGCTTATTGTCTCCACAGTTACTTACTATTTTTTTGTTTCAGACAGTCTGATGGGTTAATTTCAGCTTTTGCAGCTGCTGTTTCTATTTCAGACCTGAAGAGGGGCTTGTGTGTCCAATCACTTCTCTGTTGTTCCTAGCTTTAGCAAACTAGTCTAATGAAACATTCCACTTCTCCCCACAAACTTTGCTTTACTTCTGCTCTTAGACCATCATGGCTATACTACTACTTCTGCAATATTCACAAAAAATGGTTAGATCTCTGTATTCATGATATTCTTACATTTCAGCTCCATGTCTGTCATGCAGACTGAACTCCTAAACTGAATTATTTATGGAATTACTGCTGGACTTGTGGGCTCCTGTGATCACTGCCTGTGTTATTTGGGTTTAGCGTGCATAGGAACTTGACTGTTTCGGAGCCACCTCTTTGCCCGGGGTAGCGCTGCACAGCCCTCGGGCCACAGTGCKGCTCTGCCAGTTGACAGCGGTACCTGGCTGCAGGCTGGGAATCTCTGCCCTCAGAGCAGCTTGTGAAGCCAAACTCGCTTAGTGCCATCTGGAGCCAGCAGCTGTCAGAAACATGTTCATTGCAGAAGTAATGAGAAATTAATAACATCCGGCATTTATTTAGTGTTTTCCTAAGTATCAAAGACTATGCTCGCATGAAGCTGGTAAAACTGTTATGATCTCTGAAATGGGAAAACCAAAGCATAATGCAGCCAGAACCTAAAAAAAGAGCATGAAATCGCTACCTTTTTACCCAACTGGCTTGATTTTCAGAGATACTCATCATTCACACCTCCCACGGAATTTGTTTTTCAGATGTGGAAGTCAGAGCAAGTTGCAGGTGCTCAGCACCTCTGACGATCAGGCCACCCGCCTAGCTGACTAATTGGGAGGGGGGGGTGCTTGGGGAGGGTGGCAGGTTGCATCTTGTTGAAGCTCCTGATTTTGCCAGTGTGGGCCAGGTGCATGTGACATTTCAGCAACAGTCTGTTGAATGAATTACTTCTCATCCCAGTGTTAATTCGTAGGATCACATTACCTCTCAAAGCAAGATTTTATTTTCCTAAAGAGTTCTGAACACAAGCTTAGTTAAATCAATTAACATACTGTTCTCTGCACACCCACGAGAGCCGAAAATCCCTTGCATCCCAGAGGTTTTTCTAATTACATAAAATCAGCACTCTGGAACCATAGAGCCACGTGGTCCACGTAAACTGAGTAAGGGAGGGCRTGCATCTTAACATGTGAGGAGGGAAACGGCAGCCTGACTTAGTGCAGGCTCATGGCTCCGTGTGACTTCTGTCCATTTTCCTGGGGGCACTGAACCTTACCACCTTCTTCCTTGAAATGGGTGGTAGCAACATTACTTTCACATTCCAGAGAAGTAAAATGTTTTTACTGTTCAAAAACAAATAGCCAAGAAAACTGGGAGGCAGGTCTGTATCCGTTACCCCTGCTGTCTGGCAGTGAGGAATCTCCACTGGCCAGTCTGGTCCTAGGTGCGAGCAGGACTGGGGCAGGGCTTTTTCCAGCAGAAGGAGTTTCCAATTTGGCACTCGGATCCAGCCAGTCCCTGAGTTTTGTGGCTTGGAGAGTACAATGCAAATTTGCTGTGTTGTGTTTAGCTTTTGATGGATTTGTTTTTTGTTTTGTTTTTTTAATTCTAGTTAATTTGACTGTCAAGGTTTTCAATAGCATCAACAGCAGTACTTTAACTTCTGTTACCTGTTGTGGGTGGCTTATGTAATGTTAAATTTTTACTTTCGTGCAAAGCATCCAACTGCCAAGATCATAAGCATTATATAAATTACTAAATTAAATAACTAAATGAGAGGCTTTTCAAGGACTCAAAGGAAATTCAGAGCTTTGGTATAGCTCAGGAAAGAGCAGAATGACAGGAATAAAGCTATTAGGTATGATTTCCTTTCAAAGCAAATTCCATGCAAATACTATCTCCTTCTAGGAGTGTGTAGACGCCCCCACCAAAGTCACAGCCCCTTGTTGCTAGGCTTCGTATATACAAGAAGAGAAAACAACACCTGCTTTAAAAAGCTGTCTCCACTCTAGGAGACATTATCATCTCTGTTGTACATAGAGAAGTCAAATGATTTGCCCAGCGTCAGAAATCAGTTCCTGMGCCAGGAGCTGACCCCTACCTCATGTGTCATGGCTCACACCTTGTTCTTCCACGTGGTCTTCCTGCTTCTGCACATCCTCTTCTTCCTTTACAAGGAAGCATATAAATGGAAGTCAAACCTGAGCCCCTTTTTATTGCAGGACTGCAAGCAGTTTTGAGTTTTTCTGAAGTTTTGAATTTTGAAACAAAAATTATGTCACTCTTCATTTGACATTGCTGTCACATTAAAAGGATGCAGAATCAATGCAAGTTGTGGCAATTCCAACTCTGGGCTCTCCGAGAGCTTGTAAACTGACTGTAGTTTTTTAAACACTGCTACAGCCCGCTGTCCAGTTCTGCTGGCCATGCAAGGGTATCCAACACGTTTTAGCTGATGGCACTGCTCCTTAACAGATCTTTACATGCTAGGACACGGTAGGATTTGGAGTGAGAAATGAAACTGCAAACAAATCCCACTGTTCCCAGATGGCATGGCTTAAGACTGTCATCTCCATCTTGCCAAATCTCATTTATTTACTTTAGTTTAATGTTACAGCAAATACATAATTAAGAATTTCACATTTATGGAAATAAGAAGGGAAATTTGGTGTTTGGAAAAATTACGCCACCCCGTATTAAACACATGAAAGATCCAYTAGTAGCTATAACAATAGAGATAGGGTGAATTAACTCACTAGAAATGAAGAGATATTTCATGTAAAAGGGCATATACAGTGGAGAAGAAACCTATCAATAAAAGGCAGCCAGATATAAAACGTGATGGAATGTCTTGATTGCGGTCTTTATGGACCTCAGCTATTAACCATGCTATATAACAGTGCAAATAACTTTGCTGCAAAATTGTAAATCAGTTTTGTGCCATTAGAGGAAATATTATGTGATATTTTGAATTAGTCTTTAAAATGACCCCGCTCAGATATGTTCATATCAGGGATAATAGTAGAGCTCTGTGTGAGATGATACGCATTCAAGGAAAATAAGAGATAATGACCATGATCGCTTCAATAAACCTATGGTTAAACCACACACAGATATATGCCAGATTAAATGTAGCTTGACAATGAAATTAGCCATGGTGCACAGTGTGAAGAACATAGCTGTTAGAACAGCAGTCAAAAAATGACTACCTTTAAAAAGTGCTGTCAGATAAGAGGAGAAAAAGTATGAGCACAGCATATCTGTCACATTGGGTCACCATTTATTAATATATCTTTGAATGGAGTGTTTGGAAACGTAACTGTAACTTCTAAGGGAACTGAGCACAGGATAGAAGTTCTTCATTTCTTGCTCAGCTTGATGTAAGCAATGGCAAGGACAATGCTGTTATCAGTGCTGCAAGCTGGAACACAAATATGCTGAAAGCCTCTGAAGTAATTCTTCCGCTCTACGTGTTGATGAGRGAGGAAAGCCGGTTTCTCCCCACAGTTTGCTTATGGTGTCAGGTACGGGGTTTATGTCACTAGGCATTCAAGTGGTAAGGATAAGTTAGTTAACATCTTGTTTCGATCTATCTTTCCAGAGTGGTACTTCTCAAGCATTTTGGAAGCGTAACCTTCTTTTGGCTCGTGCCTGTTCGCCCCTTTTTGTTGGCAGCTGCTCATCTCCAAGGCAGGGCGGTGGGAATTGGCTGGAATTACTGGCTGCAAGTACTGACGCCCATTTGCTCACTCTGGTTAAGCTGAGCTGCTGCTGGCACTTAGAGGTAGTTAGCAGCTATCTAACTAGTTGAAACACTTGCAGCCCAGAAATGAAAATCTGTTCACGCTAAGAATGGAACTGCTACCAGCTTAGGAGGAAACTGAATTGCTACAGATATATCTCATCTAGCACTTCATGAGCTATTTCAGCCTTTATGTAGTTACTCATCCAGGGCAGTTCTGGAACTGAGGTGTAGCCGTGGGGGATACGGACCTGGAAGAGACTTCCTGGATCATTTGCGCTTACGGAGAGCTATTTTGACCCTTTCATGCACTTAAGAGGTTACGGTCAGAAACAGAAGTAGTTCTTTTGCTGTCACTGGAAGGTTGCTCCAATACCTTTGGCATTAGAATCCTATTTGTAATTTCCAGCAATTTGTTCTTGTGCCAATACTCCCAAATTATTCTCAAACTTGGGGTTTTTTTTGCATTCCTGGAGGCCCCCTCTCTCTTCTCCTGTGTGTATTTATAAACAGCAATTACATGCCCTCTCCACCTTCATTTTGCTGACATAAATAAATGAAGTTCTTCTGTCATATTCTCCTGTCTTTCTATACCCCTGAACATACTTGCAGTGTTAGATCTCTGTGAATTTTTCTTGGACTCCTGGCCTTGGCCAGAATTTGATATAGACTTCTAGGGGAGAGCTCTACTTTTTTAGAGCAGTCTTGATAGTTTCCTATTTCCACTGGACACACCACACGTGTTATGCCCCAGGGTTGATTTTCACTTTTTGTTGGTTGGTTACCTCGGTGAATCACAATTATTGGTGGTCACCTGGTACATCCAGGACTTTGTCTGTCTTTTCCCATCTGGGAGCCCAAAGGTACAGCAGAATGTCTTGCATGACCTTATACTTGGTCAGGTAAACTTCCAGATGTTTGCACCACTCCCGCCTTTAAAGTCAAGGCTTCTTGCTGGTAACAATGGCTCCTGGTGTTAGGAAAGTATACATGCTGAAGCCAATGTTTTTCAGTTTGAGGGGTTTAAAATTAAGAAGCTCATCTATATGTATACTGTACAAGTAAGATTTATGGCAGTGGATGAGGAGTCATCTTGCACTAGGAGCTGCACAAAAGGGAAAAAAACCCAAATAACTGGCGATCCACAAACCTCATTATTGCAAACTGCTTTCCCATACTTATGCCTGATAGTTTCCTGGGTGGCAGGTGTCACAAGCTGCTGAAGATTAAATTGTTGCTCAACGGAAGGCCTGTGGTCTTCAAGGAGGTTGTCTTGCAAAAAAAGTGTTTTCATTTAACATGCTGGACCTATTTTCACATTCAGTCTGATGTTCCTAGTTTCTTTTTACCTTTTCTTTTTCCTTTTTTTTTTTAAACCACAAATGTAGCATAATTCTAATTTCCTTTACAAAATGCAGTAGATATTCTTGCAACCCTGAGGGCACATGGCTAGCCATAAAAGGCCACAGAAAATGCTTCTGTTAAAGAGGGACTCAGAAGAAAACTGGCTCAATTCCACAGCAAATCTGCATAATAGAGCCTAAAAGAGGGAAACACCTTCTCCAGATGAAATAGATCAGCAGGGGTATTGAGTTTCATGCAGAGATGGGATAGTATTACTTTGAGGAGCAATTCCCTTTTATGTATTTTGCAGGAACAGAGTATATTGTCTAATATTTTTATTTCAGGCTTCACATTTTGTTTTATGAAGCACATTGAATCATTACCCCTTGGGGGAAAGTTAGCTTTAGTTCCTCACTGATGGCAATTCAATGAAATCACTTTGAGCAAAAGGTGAACATTTGTTAGCAACACAGAAGAACTTATGTGACACTTCTGTATGATGGCATTTACACCTACTAAATCCTTCTTGTGACGCCAGTTGCTGGCACATAAACTGAAGCTCCACCTGCTGCAGCTGGATTCATGTCTAACTTTCTGGAGCAGACAGGATTCCCAGAAATGTGACTGACAAATGATGCATAAACTATGTTCTGTTACTCATCCTGCACCATAATGGTATATTTACACTTCTTTCTTGGCCTGTGTCTGTTTGAGTCACTCAGATGGATAAATGGCTCTGTCAAGACATACTTGACTGAGAAAGGCAGCAGTAGTGTAAAACTAAGCATGTGTCCACATGAACAGATGCAGGTGGATGCAAAAGCTTATGAACTCTGTAAGTTGCATTACCAGGGTGATACGTATAAATAAATAAATACATATAAAAAACCGTGACTCTGCTTTTAGTATAGGCAGAATCCCATCCTAGCATTAGTCAATGGCTTCCCTGCCAGAGATGGCCAATTTTCAACCCACTTGTAGCAGGGCTGAAATCCTCCTATCTTTCTTCAGCTGTACAGTTAGGCAAAGAGGTGCAGACACAAGGGTAAGCAGTTAAAATTTGGTGCGAAGATATTCTTGGAAGTTGAGGACAGGGATGTCTGAGATGGAAACAGTCAAATTGGTTTTGGAGGATGCAGTCTGTATGGGAGGGGGAGGTGAGTGTCAAGCAAACTACGGAAGAGGAAATTGCAATGATCAAAATGGGAGCTGACTGAGAAAGGGCCCTGAGCTTTTTTGTTTTGAGATGGAGGAAAACAGCTGGAACTTCACTGGGAAAGACAAAGAGACCAAGATTAGGAAATGGCTGGGTATATGGCAAAATGAGAGAGGTGTTTAGTCAGACACCAGGAGGAGAGGTGATGTTGTCATCACAGCAGAAAGGTTGTCTACAGGAGAGAGTGGTAGGTGGAAAAACAGAGGTTAGTTTCAAGGCCATTAAGCTCAGAGATTTCAAAGGCAGGCTGAAGTGTTGATTCAATCTGAGAAAAGGAGCTCCAGATTGAAGGAGCTGATTCATGAGTACTCAGCAGAGAGGTATAGAAAGTTATATTAAAGAAGCTGAAAAGACACTTGGAGCTTGTGTGCCTGTCTCCTGTGTTACAAACGACCTGGGAGAATGCTGTAAGCCCTTACGGCAACAGAGCCCTGGCAAGTCCCCTTGCCAAAAGTCTGCGTAAGACTGAAGTTTCATTTCAGCTGCACATGGGACAGTTTGGGGTCCTCTTCTTATTGAGGAACATGATATACCATCGTATTTTGTCRAAAGCAGCCAAATGCATTTTATATTTCTGGAATGGGTCAAATCCTTTGGAGAGAAGTGAACAAAAATAAAGGCTATGCAATCCTAGTTTATTTTACAAAAAAGTGTTTACATTCTCGAGCAAGGAAGAAAAGAACATCCTATTTTAGGACTCCTCAGCACACTCCTGGTAACAGACTGTGAGCTCAGACACCATATTAATATTGAAAGAGGTGATGATTTTAGCTTATTCAATATCAAAGACTAACTGAAATAAAATATCAGTTTCGTTCCTTGTTGGTTTCACTTGTATCCATCTGTCAATCAAAGACACAGATGAAAATGCACAAAATGTTCTCTATGCTCATATGCTTTTGTGATAATGCAGGTATATGCCTAGGTGTATAGATCTGCAATTGAATCCTACCTTATTCAAAATAAAGCAGAGAATTTCAAATTGTCACTTATTTATTGTGTCTCTCAAACAGCTGTTCCCTAGCTCCAAGCGTTTGCATAGTCACTGTATATATGCATTTACACCAAATAGCAATGGAAATTTTTTTAGAATTTATAGCAGTCCTACAAAGCACTTCTATTTTGATGAATTTGCCTTTTTTTTGAATATAAAAAGGATCCTTCAAAAACCACTAAATCCATTTTGGCCAGCTCTGTTTAGATTCCTGAGTGCTTTACCAAAGGACTCAGTTCAGCTGGAGGGTGGCACAGCATTGTGGCCACAAAAGACAAAGACCTGGTCATAAATGTCACCCAAGGCAATGATAATGAACAAGCAACTCACCCAGCTACCTGCCACGCAAACAGTGTTCACACTCATAGGGTCGAGAATCATCCTCGACCCAAGCAGACACATGGTGTGACCCACTGTGCTGTGAGATTTTCATTAGGATCCAGTACACTGCGAACTGGAGAGATGCACAAAAACATCCTTCTGCCCTTCCCGTAGGACCAGTACTCCACACAGAGGAAGAGTACTCCCCCCGTGCAGATACTGCACTCTGTATTTGTGCTAGCTGTCTTCTTCATTGACCTTCACAAACCCTGGGAGCACAAATTCTTAAGGGTATAAAGCAATTAAAATGTGCTGTCTGCTGCTTACAGAATGAGGGGAAAGAAACTCATCAGGTTTCAACTAACCCAAAAAACCAGACACATCTACTCCTGTCATCATCAGCTCATGGGATAAGCAGCTGGAGGATTCCCAGTTCACAATCAGGATTGTTAACACGGGGGGATCAGCCCATGGGAATTAATGAAATAGAAAGCTGCAGGGGAAGTGTACATTATATAAGCACCAGGGAAAATCTAGTTGCATTTATGCTCGTAATTTTCTGTAATCATGCAAATAGCTGATAAAACCAGAAAAGGCTCCATGTTGTTTCTTGAGTAAGAGCGGTCAATGGAGTTAGATCAGAAATTAATTTAGCCCATAATATTTTGAACAATTGCCATCTGGTGAGTAAAAGGAGTATGGTCCTAAAATGAGCTTAGAATAATGGCATTTATGAGCCAAAAAAGGACATGCACTATATGGACGTATAAAGAAGTTATAATTAGGAGAGAAAACTGTAATTGAGGACCACGGAGAATGTAATGTACCGAAAGAATGAATTGTAATTGTCATGAAGCTTACCCAGATGCAAAACAGGGACATTCAGCTTCCATTCTCCAGACTATTTTCAAAATAGAATGTGCTATAAATTAACAACTGTTATGTGTAGGTGTCCCAGCCTTAGAAATAGTTAGGAATGCTCTTTAATTTATTTTCTTCAAAATGCTCTGGTTTGTTGAAATGAAAACCTTTTACAGATATGTATCAGGTATGACAAAGTTTTTATTGCCTGAGGATAGAATTTTCACTGAAGAGAGCTGGTATCCTGATAATATCCAGTGGATATTCCAAGCAAATTTATCAGGAACCTACATTCAATCCTCCACTCTCCTTGCTTTGAAATCTCACTTCTTTTTCCACTGCTGTTCATGAAAACTCTACTTTTCATATTTACAAGGAAAAACATTTCTGACACCTCATCATTTTCACAAAACACCATAATTCTTCTATTTCTACACAAACTTAAAATACTTGGCAGCAACGTTAATTTGTTGCTAGTGATGCATTAACAACATAAAAAAGAGGTAATTATTAGCTGCATATCTCTTGCTCCTTAAAAAAAATCAGAAAATGTTCAGAAAAAAGTAGTTGCTTGCCACTTACAACTTGAAAACAGTTCTGGTTGTTTGCTGGAGTGGCTGCTGATAACAACAAAGGAGCCTTCACTGATGCCTCAGTTAGAAATGATTGCTAGAAAGGACACAACTTTTTCCACCATACATTGTAATGTCTTCCAAATACTTATAAATTTCAGATTAGGATTGTGAAAGTTCTTGATCTTCATTTGTTTAGCCATTTCTAATTTTTATTAGTGTATGAAATAAATAATGGAAAAAGTTTAGGGAGAGAAAACTATTTTTTAAAAATATATCCATCACATGATGAATATGAACTCTTAAGTCTACATTGTAGGTATGAAGTCAAAAAACAAGTGTCTTCAGATCTTGTATAGGAAATGAGGAAGGGGTTTTAGGTATCCTATTTTAACTACAAAACAGATGGTTTTCAGGCATTGCCATTCAGAACACATAAATAAACCTGCAGAGTTAATCACACTTCTGTGCAAGGCAACTTGGAGAGAGACAGATCGCGGTCACACTGCTAAACAGAAGAGAGCCAGGTATTGATCACTGGTCACCTCCACGTGTTGTAGAGCAAGCTCCTTAAGGCTGAGCAGGTTGGCTGATATAGCCCTTGGCTCTGGGTGGTGTCCTCAGACCCATCTGTGAGGCTCCAGTGGCGTTTCTGTGCTATTTCTGTACATTTTTCCAGCTTGGAGTCTCTGGGACACTGTGAAAGCTGTGGTGTGGTCCACCATAGGRGTTTCCGTATTGCAGGACAGTGAGCCATACATGGCATTTCTTCGGGAGAGATGGGAGGAGGTTCTTGAGACTGCAAAGGCTGAAGGGGGACTCTTGGAAGAGGACTCCAGCAGAGAGCCRAGCTGGGCACTGTCACATCCATGCTGCCTCTTGAGAGAGGTCCGAGTGACCTCTCGCCCAAACTATGCTTGGGTGGTGCCTCAGAGAGAGCTACCTGGTGGCCTTTGGGAAAAGCCAGGGAGCGAATGGAGGAGCAGAGATCCAACACTCAGGTCTCCCCTTTAGTCTCCTTCCATTTAGCAGTATGTATTTACGGAACACACGTAACAAATAGACCAGATTTTACATCCTCAGCTCTCCAYTTTCATAAATTCAATGAACTGTTGCAGATTGCACACGTGTGAGGATGAAATAAGGCCTATTATGTTTAGAAACCGAGATCATAAGTTCATTCACTGTATCATTTGGTCCTGTCACAGTCTGTGAGTTACATGAGAGTTTTGCCCAAACTATTTTAGAGGACTAGGTTCATTAAGAGCTAACATTATATTCCTTATTGTAAGGCATCTTTTCAAGATTGTTCATTTTGAATATTCCAGCTCATTTTCTCTCTCAGAAGAGTGTAAGATTTTGCTRTAGAGACATATAGAAATAATAAAAAAGTAGTGAAAAAAATAGAAAGCAACTGAAAGAGACTGAGAAGTCCTTTGCTTTAAGGCAACATCAGCTGTACTTAACTCATTCCTGACAAACATTTGTGTAACCTGCTTTTTAAAGTGTCCCRCGGTGTAGATTCTACTGTCTTTTTCCTTCTAGGAAGCTTTCCTATTTAATTTAAATCTTTGTTGCAATTTTAGCTCACGGCTTCCTCATGCCCCCCATGGGTCGGTCTAGAAAAGTATTTGTTCCCCTCCTATTAGCATCCACCCATTACAAAAGTAAAAAGGCTTTATAATATGCCTCTCAGATTTTCCTGAGTGAGTGTTTTCAATCTTACAATGATGTGCTGTGTTTTTCTAGATTTATCTTGAAGCATGGAGCTTTCTGGGCATAGTAACCCTGCTGAAGCCTCATGGGTGCTGGCAAAAGTGGAGGGTTTATTTATGTGCCTTACACTTGACACTCCTCTTTATGATGCCGCACCACCATCCTACCCACAACGCTTCTCTGTTTCTGTTCAGCAGCTCCTCTGAGCTCCCTATTGCCGTCGAGGTCCGTTAGCAGGGGTTTTTATTCCCTCTTCCTGTGCACGAATTCTGCGCAGCACCAGACTCCAGACAGGACATTGCCAAGCCCCTCTCCAAATACCCTCTGGTTTGACATGAGCTGCCAACAACTATTTTCACAGTACTGTTTTCCAACCAGTTTTGTTGCTTATTGTGATTCCATCATCTCCAAGTTCCCCAAGCTTGGTTACAAAACTATCATCCGATAGAGTCAAAAGGGCAGCAAAAGCCAAAATGTAAATCCTGTATGTTTTATCTTCTAACCACAAAACCTGCCATGCCACCGTGGAAAAGAAGTTGGTCTGTAATCTGTTCCTCACAAACCCATGTCGAGTGTTGTTTATCTCCTTGCTATTTCCTAGTTGTTTACAAACAAATTGATTGACGAATAGTATCACCATATTTCTGGGAACTGACATTAATCTGGTTTGTCTGTGAAACTTTTCAGTCCTCCTCTTTTTTTTCCTGGTTTAGAGCTAAGTCCTAGTTTCTCCTTTTCTATGGTCATGTAGTACCTGATCTGCCCTCCTATGTATTTCTAAAAGCAGAATGAATTATAGTAAGGGTATCACAGGCTCAGCCTTCCAGTTTAGCTTTTAGATGTCAAGACAATGTACAAAATAAACTCAATTTATTCAAAAGAAATTCAGTACTTGTGCAGTTTTCATTCCTCAGCCCATCGGATTGGAACATAATCCAAATACAGCTAAATGGACCAACATTTGAATAACCTTCCCTTTCCTTCTCCTTTGGTGAACAGCCCTCCTGTCTTGCCCTACAAACTCACCAAGAGAAAGTAACAGCCTAAGAAGAGTTTGTTCAGTATGGCATCACTTTAGCCTTAACAATAGAGGTAGCTACTGCCACAATGCAATGTCTTCCTCCTGTAAAAAATCCCAAGTAATTGGTTTTTTTTTATTGAAAGCAATTTGGCCCTCTACTGTAGTATTTCTAGGTAAATAATTTCCATGCAGCAAAAAGAGTCAATTAGGTTGAACACTTTCCCACCAGAGTGCAAAATGGCAGTGCTCTGTTGTGTGCTGTTGACAGATGAAAAAGACACCCACAGGCTAACTGCGTGCAAAGTTAAAATACAATATTGAACTGCTGGGAAAAATTGTGCCTTTTCAAGTATGCGCTGCCACTTCAGCAGTGTTTGTTCAAAAGTCATTACTAACCTTTGGCATCCCATCTGGGCTACTGAACACTTGCCACTAGGGTTGCATTAATATCTGAGCAATGGCAGAACACAAAAAAGTCAAGGAGTCGTGATTATGAAATGGAAAAGCCAGCCAAAATCTATGGTAGTCATCAGCAAAATCAGTAGCATCTTTCAGATGTGTACGAAAAATACTGTGTTTAGTGGCATGCTGCAAGGACTAATTTTATGCCACTATCTTACAGTCAAATTAATCCTTGTACTGAAGTCATTTCCACCCGTGTTTTTACCTTCTACCTTAACCTTTCCTTTGGCAAGCTGTTTGGTTTGTCAAGAGAGAGATGGGACAGAGGAATCAAATTTGTTATAGCAGAAAAATTCGGCATTTTTCTTGATGGAGGATTTATCTGTACAAACAGAGATGTCTACATTGTAGGTCACTGATCTGACCTCACTTTGTAGGTCTCCCATTAGAGTCAGTGGAAAGAAATGGGCACTTCTGCTGCAGGATCCATCTGATGTATTTCAGACCCCCCACCTTAGGATGAGAGGGATGAGACCTTCAGCACGCCTATCACTCTCCATGGACCATAAAGAAGTCCAGCGAGCTAGCTCGGAGGGTAGATATTTCTGTTAAGAGGAATAAACACTTCCATAAGCCTGACACTTATCTTCTGACCATTTACAAATAACGGGGAAATATTTCTAAACAAGCATCTGGAACATATTCCCAGACCAGGTGCCAAGCTCTGGAATCCCCAAAGCAAATCATACTACTAAAAAGGTGGTTTGCTTTGTTTTTCACTTACATTTCCTTGTTTGTTCGCCTTCGATAGCTAACCATTTGTCATTCAAGCCGAATTACAGAGAGCCCCTTTCCCTGTTCAGTTCCCATTAAGCATGACGGTCTGTTTGAGACAACTCAGTTCACCCAGGTTGCGTAAGGTGCTTTTGTTGTTGCCCTGCCACAGATGCTCCCTGTGTCCTTGCTCAGGGAGGTGTGGGGAGAGAAGAGCCTCAACAAAGCGGCTGTCGCCCTTCCCACGCAGGGAGGCAGCCCAGGACATGGGGTGGCCAGAGCCTTCAGCCGCAGGAAGGAGGAGAGCAGTCCCTGCTAGCCCCGAGGTGACATTTGACTCTGGGGATAAAGTCCCCAAGGTGAAGAGTCAGAAATTCAGGTATGTTGCTCCCAGTAGCAAAGTTAACCTGGTACGCTCTCCCTGCTGCCCTGTTGAAATGAAGGCTGTTTTCCTTTCAGTCTAAAAGGCTGAAGTTACTCTATTGCCTGGGGGAATTCTGGGGGCTTCCTTTTGTGCCCATTAATCTCCTTTCACATTTGGAGGCTGTAGCCCCCGCAGCTGAAGAAGAGGCCAGATGTACATCCATCAGGTCTAGATTTTGGTTAAAAGTAAAGTTAAATCCAAATGGTAAATTAGGGGTTTAAGTCCTGGATTTGTCACTGAAGAAAACCTGACAAGCTACATCCGCGTTTTCCACTGGATCTGAACCAGAAAAGCCAGTCCTGCTGTTTACCTCCCCCCTCCCAGGGTCAAGGCCAGGAAAGTGTGTATTTGCGAACTAAAGTTATCCACTCTCTGCAAGTTCTGATCCCATTTTTGACCTATTTTCAATACAGAAAGATTATGACTTCGTTTTTATCTATCTGAAGACATTCTTAGGAGATGCAAAGCGCCACAGCAGCGCTTGCAGCTTCAGATAGCCATGGAAACAGGAGGCTGGGAGCAGGCTAGAAATGTGCCAGGGTAACAACCGAGATCTTTGATTTCTCTTTCTGTGCTTGTTTTCTTGCTTAACAGGTTCAGGAACAGATTCTGGCTGGATCTTAATGCTTCAAGAATTGTGCATTTATAAACAGAGAAAAAATATTAAAAATATACACGTCAAATCTGTGCTTCGTGTAGTGAAAAAAGTAACGGCAACCTCCTTTACTAATGATAAGAATGACCCCAAATACTCCTTTTTATGTCAACTATTGATGTTTATGCAATTTGATGATGCTCAAATACTATAGTAAGATAAACAGTTCATTGCAAAATACCATTGATACAAAATGTGTGCCGAGGGTATATCTACATGTCTCAGTGCAAACTCTATCTCCCTTTTCTATGAACAATATGCAGCTATGTTTTTATACATGTAACGTCCCACACAACAGCATTCTGATTTCCAGTGATGAATTTTTTTTTGTCTCATTTTTATTTTTAAAATTTTCATTTTTTTTTTCAAAGTCAATGTTGCCTTAGCATTTAACATCTTACTGATGTTTATTTCATTAATGCTTGCCCCATAGTGTCACATAGTTGCTTAAAAAGTGAATACCATTAAAAGTCTTATAAATTCCTGGCTATAAAAAATAGGATTTTTGAAAACGGTCTTGAGAATTTTGTACCTATGATAAAACTGTGCTAGATAGATTGTTACTATAAGAAGTCCTGGAAATTTGAAGAATAGAAAAAAATATTTAAAGATGACTTGCACCTCAAAGTTTTTTTACAAACTCCAGAATGAGTATAAATGTATTTTCTGGCCTCATATGTAAAATGACTCAAAGGTCATGATTCTAATTCTCTCATAGCATAGGCAATTAATGACAATTTGCTTAGTAACCCAGCGTTGTGATTAATGAATTGCACCTTATTTCGTTCACATTTTACATATTCTGTCTCACTCCCATCTGAGATCAGGAGTAAAAGAGCACTTGGAGGATCCTAACCGCTGTGCTTCTGTCGGCGTGGCTGATGACAAGCGGCACCCATCGAGCAGCCCGGCAAGGTGCAAACCAACCCGCGGGTGCTGGGGCTGTTGTGCCCTCCTGGCTTCTCTCGGGGTCTGTCATTTCCACACGGAGAGGTGCCCTGTGCAGGGCGCTGTGCCTGCAACCCTTGTCCCTTCTAACATGTGCCAAGGTATTTGTTGCTGCAGATATTTTTTATGAGGCTCTGGTCCTACTGTGATGGCTTTGGCTCCTTCTCTGCTTTTCACCCTTTTTTAACGTAGTGCAAGCCTGTTTCCACCTGGGACCCAAAATGGGTCCACAGAGTGAGAAATGGGAAAAATGCAGCAAGAACGGGCACCTCAGCAAGCTTGGATCATTTAGATGTGAAAGTCCCCCGGCGACGAGGATCATCCCCTGAGAGGGCTRCTGCACTGGCTGTTGTGATACACAGCGGGTCTGCATTTGTTTGCATCCTGGGCATGCAACAATAGTATAGAAAAAGGACAGGCTTGTGGACTTTTTTCCTCAAGACATGCACTGATAGAAAGCTATGGGGGATCCTTAAATTAGTTCTAGCCAAAAACATAAAGAGGCAGGTAGTCTAATGCTGTGTTTAAAGCTCTGGTGATATTTTTCCAGGCCCAAGAAAGTAAAGCTTTTTTTCAGTTTACTCTGAAACTTCTGAGAAGCTGCAAATATTGGCTGATATTAGCTGATATTTCTGGAATACATATTAGGTATATTTCCATGTAGTTTGTCCATGAAGGGAATGCAAACCCCCTACAGCTAAGGAGAAAGAAATGGTGGTGAGGTTTTTGAACTATTTGTCCATTGTTTCTGAAGCATTCATCTCCCTCAGTGCCTGGGCCAATTCTTCTGCCATGGCTGCAGATATAAATCTCCAGTGTCATTGGAGCTAGACTGGTGTATAAAAGCAGCAAGAAGTGAGAGGAAATAAAGCCTGTTCACCGGAGCTGAAATTGAGTCTCTTTCTTTCCCCTTATTCTATATTTGTAATATCAATTTTTAAATTCAGTGCCACAGAGCACATTACAGAAGGGTCATGAAAAGATATTTTATGATCTTTGAATGATAAGTAATGAAATAGAGAAAATTACACCTAGAAAAGAGATTTTCAAGCTGGAACAGGCAGTTCTTGGTTCCCTTTCCAGTAGTCATCTCATTTCATGACTTGGACATCAATTTATAAAATTCATAGCAGCATTTTAGTATAGATGGCAAGACCATTAAAAAAAAAAAAAAAGGCATATAGGGAAGTCTAAAAGTAGAAGTATTTTCCCAGTATAAAAAGAAGAGACCCTGTACCTTGTAAGATTTCTATCTGCATGTAGGTAGTTGCTATGCTGTGTTCTTCTCCCTGGAGCAGAGCCAGTGACGGTGATGCTGGGAGGCCTTGTGGAAAGCACGACAGAGGAAAAAGGCCATGTGCTCCCTGTGACTCAGCTTATCTTCCTGCTTTAAGTGTCTTGCTACAGTCACACTGTTTAAATTTTCATTATTCATAGCAGGACACATCCGAGATTGCCAAAAGAAATTAAAAAAAAGTAGATTTTCAATCAAAGAAATCAGATAAACCTAAAAAGATTAGGAATAACATCAGTCTACTAATAATGGAAAAAGAGAACAGTTATTTTACAGATGAATTCCTGGTCTCTCTGAGAGAATAAATGTTTCTCTGAGAGAATAAATGTTACCCACTGTACATCTTTATTGCTCAAGCCATAAAATTAGGATAATTTCATAATACTTCAGCTAATAAATATTAGTCTTTCCCTCAGGAAATGTTAAGTAGTACTCTGAAAATAATAAAGGTAGTTAAAAAAAAGTCACATAACCCAAATGACCTGTGCTTAACTTCACCATGTTGCCTCTGGAGGTTTTGTCACAGCCAGTCTTCTTTCCCTTATTAGCATTTTCCCTGCTTAGATAAGGAGCTTCGTGGGTCAGTATCTTCTTGTAATTCCCACCTGATCACACAAGATTACATAGAGCCAAGGTGCGCCCACCACTGAGCAACGCGGACATCTGCTCAGGTGGTAGCAGAAAGCCTTGCTGAGATCAGCACCTGGGCTTTGCATACAGTTCATGTCCCAGAGCTCACCCAACAGCTACAGGAGAGGAGTGTGCTCAGTGCTAGGCGGTGGTTTTGTTTAGTGAGGTAGTCCTGGAGAGTATAGGAACTGACATCCCAGGGCAAACATCATTTATCATCACTTGAGGAGTACCAGAAACGCATTACAGAGTTTAGGCACTGGTTAAGTATGAAAGAGGCTATGTACAGACCTGAGTAACACATGCAAAAATTATAGCATTCAGTAACAGATGGCCACTTGAAAGATTTATAAAGCCTCCCCCAGCCTTGAGAAGAGAATCTGAAATGCACCTATTCAGTTTGGATGACAAGAAGTTCATGGTCCCAGCAGGTTATGGCTTCAGTTTCTGGAAAGAGGATTGTCTCCTCCTTGCCCCTACTAAGAAATAGTACTGAGTCATAGTTAACTTCACTTGTCATATACCTTGTGATATCCTTCTTGATTTCATCTGGCTTCTTTGAATCTTTCCTCTCCCATTCCTATTACTGTTTCTCTCTGCTCTCCAGGGGATTGTTTTATGTTCCCTCCAGCTCCTATGTAGGGGGTCCCTCTGCAATTTCTGTCTGCATCATACTCTCCAGAAACGTTCCTGCAGATGAAGAATTGTCTTGGTTGTGTGGATGGGTAGGAAGGTTTGTGTATTAGAGAGGTTAGGGCATATGAGCTAGAAATGTGATTCTCTGTCCCAGATCTGGCCTGTCTTCCTGGCATCCAATTTTGGATGTTCCACTGCCAATCCAAGCTGAATATTTTAAAATAAAATTTCTTAGCTCTCTTCCTAACTCCTCTCCTCTCCATTGCTGCTTTCTCCCTTGCTTTGGACAATCCCATTATCCTGCCTGTCACTTAGCCTTGTTACCTGGGTGTTACCTGAATTCTCTCTCAGTTCTGACATCAAGACTCTGCAAGACTCTTCCACACAACGTGTCAAAGATATAGCCTTTCTTATCTATCCATGCAACTGAAATTCTTGTCCAGGGTCTAAGCTGTCACCTCACATCTCAAGCAAAGGCAGCCTTTCTACCTCTCATCCATCCAGAATACTGCTGTACATCTGAGTTCCCCAACCTGCCACATTAACAATAGCACCCTTGTCTTTGTAAGTCCATGTTACCCCCCTTGTGTACCAGCATCTGCTTTTTTCTCAAGGACTCTTCCTGTGACCTATTACTTCCCGTCTTCTAAAAAAGTCAACACTCTTCTGATTGGCCACAATACCAATCTCTGTCACCTGCCTTTCACATTTTCAAACAAATATTTTACTTTTTTCCCTATTTTAGTGCTTGAAAAAGGCTACCCTGCAAAGGTACTTTGTTATTCCCCTTCAGATCCTACTTCAACATTCTCCTTG
Source organism: Phoebastria nigripes (assembly GCA_035582835.1). Classification (NCBI taxonomy): domain Eukaryota; kingdom Metazoa; phylum Chordata; class Aves; order Procellariiformes; family Diomedeidae; genus Phoebastria; species Phoebastria nigripes. Next base: position 158,741 of record JAYKAV010002996.1, read on the forward strand.
GCTGCAACACCTACAAAAATTGACAAGTACACTGCTCCCGTGCTTGTACCACTGCTTGTGCTAATTAATATTGTCTCCTGAAGTCCTTCTGCACCTCCACCTACCTGCATTCATTTGTTCTCTCATTCTAAATTGTAGATCCAACGGGTTAGAAATTATGACTTTATTCTGTTTGTCCACACTGCAGTGTATGCTCAGAAAGGAATTGACCCTCGTGTCAGCATCTTATCAACACGATTCTAAAAAGGGCACTTTCAGTCCATCCCTTATCTCCAGGATTTTTGTTGAAATTGATAGCTGAGCAAGACAAGTACTAAAGCAAGAACTGAAAATGGAGTTGGAGTTCTAAAGTGCTGCCTCAGATAGTGTTAAAGAACAAAAGACACGTTATTCAATTAATTTTCCTACTGTGAAGTAAGATTGGTATACCTAGGCCAGCACTAGAAGTTAATTCTCCAATCAGTCTTAAAAGCTTCCTACAATACCACCTACCCCAAAGAGGATATTCTACAATACAGTGCTGAACTATTGTCCCTTCATTTCTATTAATATCAAATTTGATTCTCTCTTTCTGCAAATTAAGCCAACAGCCTGTCTCCTTCAATAGGCAAAACAATTCCTTTGATTGTGGTTTTTGCAAAGGACTTTTTATATATTTGAAAATGGTCTTTGTTCTCACTAAAAACTAAAGATTTTTTTCAGTCTTGCTTTATAGGTTATATTCTGCAGTTCTCTAATCTTTATTGTTTCTTTCTTTTGGGCTCTTTTGCTCTTTCACTAAATTTGCTGTCCAGAGTGGGACACGGTAGTCCGTCAGCGACCTAACCAGTACCAAGTAAATGAGAGCAACTACTTCCTGTAATAACTTACATTAATACATCTGGGAATGTCATCAGCYATTTTTAAGGCAGGATCATATTGCTAATTTATATTCAGCTCACGGTATACAATGCCCCCAGGGCCTCTTCTGGCAGTGTTGCTGCTTCACCAGTTATTCCTCATTTTGTATTTGTGCATTTGGCTTCTCCTTGCTAAGTGTATCACTTTGCACTTGTCTTTATTGAATTTCATCTTATTGATTTCAGTTCCTTCAATTTATCAAGATCATTTTGAATTCTTATCCTGTCCTTCGAGGTGCTTACAACCCCTGCTAGCTTGGTAGCATGTTCAGATTTTAGAAGCATACAGCCTATTTTATCATACAGGCCATCATTGAAAATATTTCATAGACTCATATTCAGGACTGACCCCACTGGAAATGCCCTCCCATATTGACAGTGGAACATCCATAACTACTGTTTCAGGCGGGTTTTTCAACTGGTCTTGTATCCATTTTAAAACACTGTTACCTTGACCATATTTTCCAAGATTCTTCTGAAAATATTGCACAACACAGTCAAAAAGCTTTAACAACTCCAATATGGCATTTGAGCTTTGGTTTGGCCTGTTACCCCATCAAGGAAGGAAATTAGACCAGTCTGACATTGTTTGTCATCATGAAAACCCTCTAGCTCTTTCCTACCATCTCATTCTCCTCTGAAAGGACTTTACAAATGGACACTTTAAGAGTGCACTTGCACTCGGATATGTGTGTGCAAATGTTTTGGGTGTGACAGCGTAAGCGCCGGTCCCAGCCAGGCAGCACCATGCCAGATGGACCACCAGTGAGGCAGCAGCCCAGAGGGTTTGGCATTGCTGACCCCACGCTGTGGGTGTCCCAGCCTTGGCAGCCCATCGGAAGGATGGCACAGGACCAGAAATGTCTGTTATATCAAACCAGTCCAAGGAAATTGCTACTCACCTTTGCAGCAGCAGAAAAGCTACAAAGAGAACAGAGTGGTGAAGCCTGTGGCTGCCACACTCAATACCCTGCTGTGCAAAGATGCACCCCAGGAGTGACATTACTGCAGCACTTCACTCGGGCTGACACTTTGCCTGTTGTGACACGGGTGTACCTGCAGTGTCACAGCCCTGACCTTGCTGCAGAAGGGGAGCTGCTTTCTTGGCCAGTTTACTTTTTCTGCAGGTATCAGGCTGCCTGCTTCAGCTAGTAACATGCAGGATAGTGTCCTGGTTTCGGCTGGGATAGAGTTAATTTTCTTCCTAGTGCTGTGTTTTGGATTTAGTATGAGAAGGATGTTGATAACACACTGATGTTTTTAGTTGTTGCTAAGTAGTGTTTACACTAGTCAAGGACTTTTCAGCTTCCCATGCTCTGCCAGGTGCACAAGAAGCTGGGAGGGAGCACAGCCAGGACAGCTGACCCAAACTGGCCAAAGGGGTATTCCATACCATATGACGTCATGCTCAGCATATAAAGCTGGGGGAAGAAGGAGGAAGAGGGGGACGTTGGGAGTGACGGCGTTTGTCTTCCCAAGTAACCGTTATGTGTGATGGAGCCCTGCTTTCCTGGAGATGGCTGAACACCTGCCTGCCCATGGGAAGTAGTGAAGGAATTCCTTGTTTTGCTTTGCTTGTGTGCGCGGCTTTTGCTTTACCTGTTAAACTGTCTTTATCTCAACCCACGAGCTTTCTCACTTCTACCCTTCCGATTCTCTCCCCCATCTCACTGTGGGGGAGTGAGCGAGCGGCTGTGTGGGCCTTAGATGCTGGCTGGGGTTAAACCACGACAGATGGGATGGAGTCAGGGCTTTCCTTATTCATCACCCCTTTATAGCCTTTCTTCTCCCATATATATACATATATACGGGTGATGTACCCAGTACACCTGCCTGACCCTTAAGGACCTTATGACCCAGTGAGGGAATCCAGCCTGCAACAGCATAGCCTAGAATGTGAAGGAAAACATCTCTCAATATTTCTACAGCTAACGTATTTTTGATATTGCATATATCCACAAACAAAAGCTCTCTGGGTCTCTGTAGGGGAGAGTTCAATAGGGCTTCTGCTGAAAAGGCACTGTAATAGCTTTTGAGCAAGGGCCTAAAAACTCTTTCTACCTCCTAGAAATAAAAAAAAAGAGAGTTGTAACAAATAGTCAGAAGGAAAAAAAAATAGCAATGTCCATTTGCACGTGATGCAAAATTTTAGAAAAAAAACATCCTAGTTTAACTGGGATGAATTAGAAAAAAAGGAAAGGTCAGGAAATAGTCAGAAGCTGCACTCTGTTGCAGCCTGTTGGGAAGAGTGAAGGAGTAATTAAGCTATCAGGCAGATGATAGGCTGACTAGAACATTAAAAATTGAAAGAAGTTACAGTGAAATTAATGCATTTCTGAGATTCCATGCAAAATCCAGCTTTGTGGGAGGGATGACAGAAAATGTCCAGCTTCGTGATTAGACGTAAAATAGAAATAATCCAGATATTGATCTAAGAGAGCTTTAAGAGTTATAAATAAATATTTTGCAATTAAAACTAAGCACTTCTGAAAACATATACAGTCACATTATAATACATGTGCTTTTAAAGGGGGGTGGAAAGTTAAGCAGAGATAAGTAGAAGGAAACTCCTCGACATTTTGCACAGCCACGAGAAAACCCTCAAGCAGATTCACAGGAAATAGGCCTGTCAGGGCCCGGGAGGTCACCCAGAGCATCCCCTGCCCCAGGGCAGGATGTCTACCAAAACCTGTTCTGAGACATGTTAGTCTGACCTCTTCCCAAAACCCTCCCATGGTGGGGTCTCTTTGGGATCCCCGAGTAATCGACTGCTTCATTTCACCAACTCTAATGCTGTAGAGTTTTTTCTAAGGAACAACCCAAACTTTCCTTTCTGCAGTTTTAGCCCACTACTTTCAGTCCCAGTCCCAGGAGACATGAAGAGCAATTTGGGCTGGATACGGCAGTACGGTAGCTGTCACTGCTGTGCCTTTCACAGGCGCGCTGTCAGGAGGAGCGCTGAGCGTGGAGTCCTTATAAAACATATCATCAGAGGGGCCCAAAGCTCTCTAGATCAGTGAAAAACACTGCAGATGCTCCTATTCTGGATCACCCTAGTCCCAAATGCTGAAGCTAATTTGATGACATAGGAACAAAAACTCCTTTATTCTGGTCAAAAGAAGAGACACTATAGTACAGCGGTAGTCTGAGCTTTTTTTCATGTGGGACCTTAGGCCCTGGTGAAATCTCGTTTTGCAATGTCTTATCATTGATCCTTCCTCTCGTTATTTCACCATGGTAACATTTTGGCCCCATTACCGAGCATACAATTAAGATTTCAGATTTCTAATTTCAGACTGCAGATGTACTGATGGATATGAAGCACCCACGTCTGAGATGTAGTATGTGTGCTACACAGGCAGATCCTCTGCAACAGAAACGTATGCTTGCTTCCTCGGCGATTACACTGCCATGGTAATATTTTCCTCAAACCACAGATCAGCCAGAAGAGAAGTGGAAGGCAACAAGGCAAGGAAGAGAGTGGGGGTGGCAGCAGAACGGCAACTGGGGCAGGAGGGCATGTGTGGGTAAGGGTAGGGGTAAGTCAGAAAGGTGAGCGAGGATGGGAGAGTGGCAGAGGGTCCGGAGAGAGCAGAGCAGAGATGGAGCAAGACAAAAGAGTGGGACATGAGATGGAGTCTACTGGCAACACAGCAGGATGGAAAGGAGGGCAAGGTAAGAAAAGCCTTCATGTGAGCAATGGAGAAAAGGTGGCTTGGGAGAAGAAGCGAGAGCAGGAGATTGGGTAGAGAAGAGAAGAAGCTGAGGGAGCAAGCAGTTTGGATGGAAGGGAGGCTGTCAGGTAAGGGAACAGAGCAGGGAGGTAACAGTTTTCCTCTCCCAGCTGTAAGCAGATACTAAACACTACAAACATCTGCGTAGCCAGTATCTGCTTAGGCGTCTGACTTTTCAACCTGAGATAATTGGGGGTGATGGTGGCAGGCTTCCTCAAATATTACTACACTTATGAAATATAACTCTTTGCAATTTAAAAATCAGCCACACATCTTGAGGGACAAGCGTTATCCTGGGAGTTTGCAAGATATGAGGTTGGCAATAAGACTGTTGGCAGAGAAAGCATTTCCTCCCTGCTTGAATTCTCCTTTTTCTTAAAAAAAAGGTAATGGAAAATGTAATAAAATGTACCAAAATGCATGAAACCTAATCACATAGCTACTTATTTGTATTCAACAACCAAATCCTTCTGAGGGAGCAGTTATTAAGTGCACAGAATCCCATAATGCTCTTTAAATATCATGTGCAGAAGAAGCAGAAAAGCACAGGGCAAGTGAAACTGCTGTCTCATGGCTCCCTCGTATTTTACCAAGCCACTGCCCGGTGCAGATTGTGGTTGTGGTGTTTGAATTGTGCCTGTGGATCCTAAGCAGCAGCAGAGTGCCTTCTTGCTATCCTCAGTGTCTGTGCGGGAAGACAAGCAGACACCACAGTCAGTTCCAGGGGAAGTCTGGCTTGTCAATAGTGTGGCCACTTTCAGGCTACGCTTTGGAAAGTAGTTTATTAACAATTCAGTCTCACCATAGTGGGATCACTGAGGGATAGGGAAGGCTGTAKGCAGAAGAAGGAGGGGAGGGGCGAAAAGAACAGAAACACACCCCCTCCCAAAMCCCTTTTTTCTTTTTTTCCATACCAAAACTCAGGTTCCTTTAGTCTAGAAAGGAAAAAAACAGAGGACCTACGGGGTCAATGATGTCCATGAAAGCCTGAATTCCACTGAGGCTGGATTTCACTCTGAGGTTCACCCTACACCCCTTGCCATCTATTTTACCATGAACCATTCTCATGCCATTGTATTGCCAGGAGACAGCCTAGTCCTCGATCCCTCATAGACTTATGGCCATACTTCAGACAACGAGGGACTACATTGAGGCTCTGCCTCTGTGCTGGGCGTGAGGAGCCAGCAGTGGTTCAGCTGTGACTTGGACCCAAGCATCTGCACTGTGCTTGGGAGGACAGGGGACTGGGACATTTGCTGGGGGGCTGGCATGGTCACCACTGCCTCAGCCCCTTTTCCCATGGCTTCTCTGAGCTGAAGCCAAAGAACCACAACTGATGTGCTCTGCCTGCGGAGGCCCCCAGGATGGGCAGGAGGCTGAGCCCCATCCTGAGGGTGCTGGTGGGCCCCTGCATTCCCGAGGCCCTGGCTGCACAGGTCTCTAAGGTGCAAAAGTGGAGCTGAGGGTGGAGAGGGACCCATGGGGCTATGATGGGGGAYGGTCCCCACCCTGCAAAGGCTGGTAGTGCCTTAAGAAGCAGCAGAGGGGCCTTTGCCAGCTGCCCCTCGTGTTTCTGCTTCGTGGGAGGGAAGGATCGAGGGCAGCCAGCAACTCTGGGATAATCCCTGGTGCAGCATGAGGGGGCTGAGGCATGGCTCCTCATGTGTGCCGTGGGTAAGAAGCTGACAGCTGTCTGCTTTGATAAAGCTGAATTTCATAAAGGAGCCATCTTTCTGCAGGTTGCTGCTTTGTATATGAAAGTGTCAACAGCAGCTAAGAATCCTTTGCCTTCCAGACATAAGAAATACCAGGGCTCTCACATTTATATGCTTTTAAAAAAATGGATCTCAATGAATAAAAGAAAGCTACAATCCATGAAAATGACTGCCCCGAATTTTGTGTCCCTATATCGTATTAAACTTAGAGGCGTACAAGAGCTTCTTTTGGGGAGGGCAGGGAAAACCCAAACAAACAAACAAACTCATAGACTGCCTAGATGTGAATTGCATTTTCTTTCTTCTTCTTGATTTTGTGAAAACCTGCTTGTAACTGAGAAGAGGAATAGTTTATCTTCAGCTGCCCTATTTACGTTACAAGAGTGTGACCAAGAAATCAATGCACTTAGCAGAAGAGAAAGGTACCACGTTGTAACTAGGTCATAAACACACTAGCTCTCTTTTGCCTTGAAGCCCTGCTCTTTTCTATTTTGTGTTTCAGTACAAAAATACATTCCTCTTTCAAAAACTCCATTCCCAAACTTCTCCCTGATGTGAGCTTTTCATTTTCATTTTCATTTCTGAGCACTGGTGCATTGACTATTACAGGATGCTTATACTGTATATAAAGCCCATCAGAAAACGAGAGAAACAAAAAGTATCAAGGCCATGTCTTGCAATATCCCTCTTGTAAATAATCCAAATAAAATATCATTCCCATGATTCATGTTGAACATTTAATCAAGGATCAGATAACCCTTACTCATGTCATATTCCTTACTGATACTTTATTGATAAACGTAGCTGTTTTAAAGGGCTGAACACACAAAGCTATGATAATGTGGATGAGGAGAAAGACAACTTGACCTACAACAGAGCAAGCCACCTACCAATTCCCCTAATTTTTCTTTCTCCCAAGAGCTTTCACAGCCCCAGTGCAAGGCAGTAGATGGGTCTCAGTTCAGACCACTGTGACATTGTTCCCACCCAGCCCCCCCGGCCATTCCCTGTTGGGTAGCTGCCATTACCGGGGGTAATGCATGGCCTGACGAAACCCTTCCTGGACAGTGAGACAGGCAAGCAAAAATACTCAGTTATTCCACATGTTTTGATTATTCCGGTCATCTCAAGCAACAATAGTGGTAAATAGCGTGATAATCAAATTCCCAGAAGGTAGTAAGTCAAGCACTGCTGCAGAGGACTGCCATGGTATCAAAATGCCGCAGCAGTGAGATCAGAGATTAGATGGTACTTCCAGAATGTAACAAAATGAAATTCAGTTTCGCAACAGGAATGCTAATGTGTCTGAACAAAAGTAATCACAAACAAGGATAGTCAGTGCAAGGGGAGACCTGTGTTTTGCAGCAGTAATGACAAAAGAGAAGTTAAAGTTAATGGGCAGCTAACCAGACACGAATTTCTACTGTGAGACATCAGCAACAAGGCTGCAGCTGAATTGACAAATCATGGCTCCTTTGCTCACATAAACTCTTAGTAATTCCAGCAGTAATTCCAACTTTCCTTGGGCATGTGGCTTGGATGGCAGGCACAGCACCTTGGGTAGAGCTACAGGAGATGTTGCAGTTCTTAACAGCAACAGCCTGAGCACTGCCAAAGGCAGAGTTTATGGGTGGGTGGGGAGGAGGACGASGAGGAGGAGGAGAAAGTTGCTATTTCCTAGCAAAAGGTTCAACACAGGGTGAGCAGCCCAGTGGATGGCACACGGGTATCTGAGAAGTCAGCGAGCCTGTGGGGAGACCTGTTGGTGCTGGGAGAGATGGAGGGGCTGGGTGAGAGCAGGACATGAAAGGGAGGAGAAAGGGGAAAGATGTGTTGGTTCTGACTGTTAGTCCTGATGTCATGTTGTGGTGCTGTGGCTTTTTTTTGTTTATTCTAAAGAACGAAGGGTAACGATGAAAAATGCAGAATTGCTTCACTCAAGAGGTTTCCTTTACCCAAGTTGTTAACTCCAAAGGGAAAAACCTTCTTTCTCCAATTTTGATGGAGAATGTGTTTCTGCATAAAAGTTCCTAGGTATGGAAAGAAGCAGACACATGTACATGCACACTTTTTGTCGTTATGATTAAGTGCAGGCAAGCTGTTCTTATTTTCACAGTGGAGGCCATAAATGAGAGTCCTGCAGTTCAGTGAGGGAAACTGCATTTTAAAGTTTCATGTGGGAAAGATCTGAGGTATTTTGATACATGTTTCCCTTAAAACCTTCTCTTTTTTTAAAGGGAAAAATATTTGCTGTTGCTGACTTCATCATACCTAACAGGAATTTGTATAAACCTGCACAAAACAATTTTTTCTCCTGGTTTATGCCACTAATGGAAAAATTCCACTGAAAGACGTGAAGAAAATTTTGTGGCTAAAAGTAATGGAGAAAGTAAATTCAGACCTGATCTAATTCAAGGAGTACTGCAGTTATAAAATGTTTGAATATGGATTGTTTTGAAAGAACTGTATTGTTTACAGTACTGTTCATGTTGTCCTTGCACTGCAGTGTTTTTTATGATAACAAGTGTTGTTCTTACCTCAAGCGTTGAGCAATTGTCTGTCGGATCACGCAGCCTCTCCTCAGCTGGCAGTCCCTCTGTCAGGTCTACAAAAGTAGTGGCACAAGAGGGAGGCAGGTAAAATTCCTGCTTGGCCACCTTTGCCCCCCCCGGTTTGAATGTCCATTTATTCACTTACAGCTACTCACTTGCAGCTGGGCTGGCTGGGACTGGGATTATACCATGGGGACCCATAACGAGAGGCCACTGTATACTTAAAAACAGAATAAAAAGAAAAAGAGGTTTACTTGTGTTCTGAAGTTGCGTCATTGAATTGGGTTATGTCTTTAAGCTTTTCCCCACGAATCTGAGAAMTAGAAACCTACTTTAAAAAGTGAGAGTGCTGTAGGCCAGGGGCCTCCGGAGGTGTGGCTTCAATGAAACACTGACATTGCAAGAGCTGTGTCACACCTTACCTAAAGGACTGGCTGGATGCATCTCACCTAAGTCTGAGCTTGGGTGTGATCATGTTAATGACATTTTCTTGGCCCATATTTTCCTCTGACTGCGCAAAATGAGACTTTTGGCTAATATACCATGTTGTGTTGTCTGCCTCAAAACCCGAGTGATGAATGGCCTCCAAAGGCGAGTGCTTCTGATACACAGGCTTACTCTCATCATCTGAAAGGGCTTTCAGCCTTCCTTTGTAGTTGCAAAGGAAGCAGGCGGAGATGGAGGTGCCAAGGGCAGGTGGAAGGGGAAAGATGGATCTTGCACATATGCAGCCTAGAAGCAATGTTTTTAAAAATCAAAACAGACACACAACTTTTAAAACTGTGGTTAAAGTGGAGAAAGGGCTTTTACAAATGATATACGATGTTTTTCCGGTGGCTATGGATGGAAGCTGGAAGGGGAAAGAAAATAACGTTTGTATAATAGAAAAAACATATATATTCCACACAAAGAATGTACCTGAGGGAAGGAAGGGGAATCATACTGATAAAAACAAGGCAGAGTTAAGAAGAGTTGCCTGTAAGGATAAAAGGAAAGATCCCAATCCTAAATGGGTATCCTGCTGTGCTGACCATCTAACCTTTGCCTCCCACAGATTTTATATGCAAACACACCAGATAGTTCTGTCTCTTTGGGATTTCAGATTGGAAAGCAGCCCTGAGTCAGGGTGATATTATCTAATTTTCAGGTTCCACTGCTGAAGAATGCACAGAGGGTTTGTGGACACCACCTACCTCCATGCGGCTCTGTTCTCACCCCTGTCTGAGCAGGGTGAGCATGTGGGGCAAAGCTGCACCCCAGGGTCCCTCTACAGCGGTTGCTTTGAACTGTCAGGGAAGGGAAAAAGGAGACCCGAGTTTGGCTGACTGACATCAACCTGCAGATGCTTAAGGAAAAGAGGTTTCTGAGATTGTACTCAGTGGATGTGCACACATGCACACTCCCACGTGTACCTCTCTCTTCTTCCATTTGAATCCACTGGTTGGCTTCATACAAATCTGACATTGCAAAGAGGCCAAGTTCCCATAACTTGTTAATGAGCACAATAACAGAGGGGAGGAAGCAGTGGCCCTTCAGAAGGAAAGGTTGCAGTCCCTCACATACTCATGTCTCAAGCCCTTACCTACCAAACAATATGCACAGGAAGAAAATTGTAGCAGCACTGCAACAGAAGATGAAGCCTGTGGAGCCTCTGGACCCTGTTGGACACTAGAGAAGCCACTCCAGCTGTACAGCTCCATCAGAAACATTTCTCTTGCGGTTCCACCTCACGCAGATCAACCTTTTTTCAGGTGCCTTCATTGTAGTTCTTCCAAACTCAGAAAAATTACAGCCAGGGTTTCCATAGCAACTTTAAGTCTAATCCTTATTTGCATCACAATAAAATTATTCATTTGATGTTCATGAGGCCCTACTATCTAACCTCAGCATGAAGACCCTATTGGTCTGTTGAAGTCCAAGTCCTTGCCCAGATCTCTGAAGACAGTTAGGGATATGACACATATATATGTTGTTAACGTATTTCCAAGGGACAGAAATTATTGGGTGAGTCAGGAATGAGATTGGTTAAATGTTCAAATAATTATAGCTCAAAGGTATGTTTTGTACAGTTAATGATGCTTTTTAATCACTGAGGAGGAAAAGGAAGTTATTTAAAACCGTAATCACTGAGGAAGTCTCTGGAAAGAAAACAGATACTTCTGTCAGATAACTGGTTTTGTTGGTATACTAGGGTCCTTGGAATTTTATTGGAGCTAGTAACTGCCTAATTCAGTCTCATATAACAGTCTCGTATAAGTCTCATATAACAGCCATGTATTATATAACAGTCTCATATAACAGCCATATATATATATACACTCATAAATTCAGTCTCATATAGCAGTCATATATAAATACTCATATACTCAGTCTCATATAGCAAGTCAGCATGTGTCAGTTTGAGTTTAAGATTAAAAACTCCTTTTTTTTTTTTTTTTAAGCATACAGTCTTCTCATTTAACTACATATCCAGCCAACATATCCATAACTGTCTCCATTACAAAAGTATGGACTGGCTGAGCTAAAAAAAATATGTGTGTTTGGAGACAGACTTCTAAGCCTACAGTCAGACACTTCCAAAGAGATCTCTTTTTCAAAACACTTACTGGCATTTTAGCAACCAAGTTGATGCTATTTGCTTCACTTGAGCTGATAGGTATTTAGTGCTTTAGAAAATTAAAGCCGTTATTTGAGTGCCTAGCAGGGAATAAATGGCATAATTTTAGACAACCACTTTTAGAATCTTGTATCTTGGTTTGAATCTTGTTCTGAATATAGGAGGGGATATTAAAATAAACTTGTGGCTTGCCAGGAAAATGACTTTTTAATGAGGACTTGTAAATTCAGGAACTACCTATGTCTTTCTGAAAACAAAAATATTTATATATTTATGAAAAAAACCCACCCTACTATATATCCTACAAGCACACAAATCCTTATGTCTTGGAGAGYATCTTTGGCTGTAGAGATTAAATGGGATCATAGCAAAGTGCAGTTGCCTGAGAATCATGTAACTGTTACTTGCAATGACTTTCTTACTGGTTGGTTGGTGGGTGTGCAGAAAGTGGCAGCCGTCAGGGGTCCCACAATGGAATACAGTTTTGCTTGACAGTGGGGCTTGTATCCCTGACACTCTGCTACTGGCTCGGTCTGATGACATGCTACAGCAGCCTGTGCGTTCAGTTTGCAAGGCAGGCAGACAGACTAGCCTGGCTGTCAATCCTGGCAGCACTAAACCCCTGGCCATAACTATCATTCCAGTTCCAAGGATAGATTTTAACCCGTTCAGTGTTCATCTGTTTTAATAGGTTATCATGAAAATGATGGCTGCTAAATATGCAGCAAACAAAGCAGATGGTGCTGGAGGGTGTTTGAAAGATGGGATGCTCGTGTCACTCATCTACGGTCATTTCAGTGGCCTGAAGTGTTCAGAGACATCATTACATCACGCTTTCTGCAATGTGTCTAGAAATCTACAGTTTTGTCAGCCTTGGTGGTTGGTAGTGAATCGTGGCTGCTGAGGAAGGCTGAGGAATGGCTGGATGGTTGGTTTAATTCTTGCCATTTTGGTCAGCTGCCACAGATGCTCCTCTCTGAACCCGGCCATGATGCCTCTCACAAGTTTGTTGGCTTTCTCCGTTCCTTGGGCTCATCCATTGGATGTAAAAATAACAACAAATCTCACCCCCCCCAATTCAGAAAATAGCTTTATGCGGGAATGCTGCCGTGCAGTAAGTGATCGTGGGATTGCTAGTGATGCTGTGAAAAGACTGCCAGCAGTGGATCTAATAGCACATCCCAGCAGGCTAAAGAGCCTAAAAAGCCAGCTACAAATTGACAGCATAGCATTTAGGTGGCGAGCAAGCGATATTGTTTTGGGTCTTACCATGATGGTTGTGATTTATATCATGTCTGTACAACTGCTATCAACTTTCCAGAGAGAGATGAAAATAAAACACTCACAGGGAAAGGTACTGTTGAGAGCAGTGAAAGGGAGAGGAGTGGGCTCTGGGGAAGGAAAAGAAGTCAAATGCTACAGCAGCTTAATTAAATTTCCTTACAATGTTATGTAAGTACTAAACAGAATAAGAATGTACCTTATTTTTACAATATTTATCACTTTACTTTCTGATACCAGAGTGTGGTGGGTTGAGCTTGGCTGGCTGCCAGATGCCCACCCAGCTGCTCACTCACTCCCACTCCCACTCCTTAACAGGACAGGAGGAGAAAATAACATTAAAAAGCTCCTGGGTTGAGATAAAGGCAGGGAGATCAGTTACCAGTCCRTTGCAGAGCCGGCGGGAACTGGCTGTGCCCGGCACAGGGCAGCCCCTGACCTCCTCCCACAGAGGCCACCACTGCAGCCCCCCTGCTGCCAAAACCTTGCCACTAACACCAAATACACAGAGTCATTATACTATTCCATTTTAAAGAAGAGTTTTTGGCTTTGTATGCATAAACCTTGTTTACTTGCCAATAACTCTCCTTTTCATGCATAATTAAAAATCCCACCCACCCTCCCCACCAATGTATCACATATTTAAGAAATTCTGCCAGCTACATTTCTGGAGGGCTGGACTGGTACGCATTTTTTTTTGAATATTTATGCCATGTGGTATACTGGTTTAATAAGAAGTGTTTACATGCCAGTACTGAAAACAAGGAAATTATCAGAAGCGTGGCTAGATAAAAGCTAATTTCTCTGCATCTGACCAGCTTCTAATGCTGCATGATGTCTTCTGTCTGGACGTCCAGGACTTTATTTTGATTTCTCTACCAACTTAAATGAGAGCTGCATGACACCATTCCTTGGTCAAATGAAGTGTGTTGTACAAGCTGACACAGGATAGACCAAATCTTAATTCATATATGTTTGCAAAGATCATAGAGGAGATCAGGAAAGTGACTCTATAGACTTCTTCATCTTCTCTGCTATAGGAGATGAGCTTTCAGGGTCTTCATTGTTTAGGCATGCGGTTTTCATCCCATCAGTGTTATGGCCCCCATTTTCTGCTTTTGGGTCAGTACACTCCTGCAACCGAAGGAAAAGGCAGATTTACACCAGTTACAGAGCGCCTGGGCAAGTTCTTCAGAGATCAGCAACCCAAAGCCTATGAAGCTATAGACCCCAAGTCTATCCCAAAGCATATCTTGGAAATTTTTACCCCACTGACATAGTGCATTGGTCAGAGTATTAAATCTGTGTTAACAGGAAACTTCTTCATACCACAGCTGTCAGCACCATCACTTCAGTTGCCTTTAATGACAGAAGTATGTAGTGTGTGACCAACCCTATTTTAATTTCATAACTTGCTGACTTCAAAAAGTCATTATTCTCTGGCCTTTTTTTTACTGTTTTCTCCCATAACAATTACAGTTTGGCTAGTAGTATAAATTATGACTTGCTTAAAGCTGCAAATTACAAGTTATGTACTCCCTAAGCCTGCTTTGCCTAGAACACTTTAGCTTAAAAGAAGTTTCTCATTTCTTGTATCACGGTTGGTGGTGACACAGGAAAAGAAGAAAGCTACTTCTGCCTGTAAGTTTGCATAGACCTCAACCTGTGGTAAATCCTTTGACATCTATATATTACAAACTGTATCATAATATATTGATCTTAATTCTTGGTGGGTTTTACACACTGAAAGCTGTTTTGCTTTGGGTTTTGTTTTGGTTTGATTTTGGGTTTTTTAATGATTTTGCAGGTAGCGTTTTTTCATTAATTTTAATCAAATGCAACATTGTGACAGGAGATGGAGAAATTCACTGCAGCATCCACATCAGTCACAGTATCTYGCTCCTCAGCCCTGTGGTGAATCTCGTAGCTGTGAACGTGGGCCAGGAATGAGAYGGCAAGAGCGAGCAGCTCTCCAGTCGGCTGACTGCAGGCCTGTGCTGCAGAAAGTCTGCACAAAATGGGAATTCGAAGTGACAGTCACATAAATTAAATCATTGTGTATATCTTGTCATTTCTAGTTCAAGTGACATTGAATATTTTGCTTTTTAGTTACTAGTAATAAGTCAAACTTAACTGCTCAGTGAACTAAACTGTGGACTAAAAATGCCAAGGAATACCCTGATCGGACAGTGACTTACTATAGCTACTAAAAAAAAGAAGGCAAAACATGTAAGGGAAGTTCATTGAGGGAACGTTCTTTTTAAGAAGTGTATGTATATTCCATATACCTTTAAAAATGTTATTTCTTCTAGTAAAATATCTGAAAGGCAGAAAGTGTCTCTATGAGAAAACAGTGAAGTTGTCCTTCTCTGCATAAGGCAACACTCAATGCATGGTGGACTAGAGAAAGGGTTTATAGACTTGGTAGTACTGACTAACCATTAAAATGGGCAGCCATTTGACACAGTGACTATAGACCTCTGCCAGCAAAGATGCCCAAAACATTAGCAGTCTTCCAAGCATGGTGTTCAGAAGTGGAAACCACCTTGTGACTGCAAGCTGCATGCAGCACACAGCTATGAAAATACCATTATTATTAACAAAGCACATGCTGGCTGATGTAGATCCAGCCTTTCAGAGTCATCTATTTTTCTGGAGGATTTTAGTTAAGAGAACCAAAGCTCTTCTGGCTGTCACCAGAGTGACTGTTTTCTTCCAGTTGTTCCAGTTTGTGTGTGTCAGAAAAGTAATCACCTAGAAAACCCAGCACTGACTTTAAAAGCCTGTGAAGCGTCTCCTTTTTTCTCCCCAAATAAACAACTGTTGAAATCAAAGCTGGTTTCAGACTGCTCCTTTCCCACCTACACATTGCACTCGTTCTTAACATGGTCCAGCAAGACTCCCATAGGTTGGCTCCATACCACCTTTCTTTGTACTGTCACTTCTATTAACAACAGGTGTTTAAAGTCAAATACCCTTTTTCCTAATAAAAGGGAAGTTTTAGAAGCAGTACTTAGCATTTTCTGTCAATATTGGTGTTACTTTGGGTACAGACTCCATGCAGTTCCCATAGAGGTCTGCCAACCTAAGAAGGGTGACCCATGTTTAAAGCGAGGGTGCACTACTGAGCACTACTAAGGCCGCAGCCTTCAAGAGGGAGATGCTACTGCGTTGCCAAGACTTACAACTTTCCAGCTCCTAGCTTATAACTTTCTTGGACAACTACGTTTCTGCAACTGCTTCTCAAGCCTTTCACACAGTTACAGTACATATTTCATGAGTTTCAATGTTGCTTCCACTACAGCTCAAACTTAATCTATCTTGAAATTGGAGCAAGTGCATGATAAATCCTCTCAATGATTTCACTGCACTATAATGAAAGCTGTTCACTAGTCCAATATTTGCAGATGAGAAAACACTTAGCACAAGCAAATGCTTTTACTTAAACCTTGCACAGGCAACAGTTAATGTGCGATGATAATGTGCCTTTGCTTCATTTGCAAAAGATAAACACGGCAAAAAAATCCTTTAACAAACATTGGAGTGTTCTGACTTCATTAATGTATCTTCAAGTGCATTTTTAAAGGTTTTAACCAACAGAAGTATCTGTAAATTTTCTCCAGTGCTTTCGTATTGGACACTGTGCCTCATCTTAACAGTAAGTAATTACACGCCACAGCATCCAAACTAAATAAACGAAGTTTCAAGTACCAGATCTGGGAATAGTTAATCCATTTCCCCTAGCTTGTATCCACACACTTCTTGTGCCTTTAAAAACATACTGTTCAAGTGACTGAGAATAAAAGAAGTCATCTACTCACAGACACAGAAGAACTCAGAAAAACCCTTCAGAATCTGAGCATTTCATTTTGTTAGTGCTTTTAATGATTTACCTTATTGCAACAGCAGGCACTACCTCATAAATAAGATGCTAAAAAAAAATGTCCCTTTTAGACTTCATTTTCCCCACACTCTCATATTAGTTGACAGTGATCGATAGGATAACCTTTCCACAGCAGGGCTAGGGACTACTGATATTCCTGATGCCTGTTGTTAGGACATTTCTTGTGTCACTGGCTGACAGTGGCATGATCACGGGTGGAAGAAGAACAAACAAGACCACAGTGCTCCAAGCTGCCCTGCAAAAGTCTGATTGTCCTCCACGTGCCCCGTTGCTTCTGCCCCAGGTGATTACCAGTATGCTTCCACCCTGGCCATCTCAGCGCAACAGGGAGGTTAGTTTTCCATTTATAGCAGCTCTCAAAGCCCTTGGGAGCGTTAGCTAAAATTTTCCAAGGCATCCCAGATTTAGGCTTCACTAAGTTTCTCCTTTCCAGTCTGAAGGTGGGGGTTGCTTTCTGACCTCCAAAGGGATTCAGGTATGTAAATGCCTACATCCCACCAGAAAATGAGACTGAGGCATCAGTGTGACCGTGGTACTTTTCCATGCTTTTAGCCATTCTGTTTCAGTGTAAATGCTATTTAAAAATGTTTTCATGGCCACTGGATACTGATATGTGACTTGTGACAGAGGTAGTCTTTTATGCCATATTTCTTTCACACCTCGATGAACTGTTAATTATTCCTTGCAGTTCAGAGGACAGAGTTCACAAAATCATCTGGCAAAGTGTTTCTGAGACAAGGCACATGTCATGGGGTTATGGACTGTCTCTGTTAATGAACGGCTGAGTGGCTTCTGGGTTTCCCTTGAAGAGATCAAATTACATATTCTTGGCTGAAACGGGAATCAGAAGATTTCTCCCACTGGGGGAGAGAGAACAGCATGTTTTAGTTTTCTCATTTTAATAGACATTTATACAGCTTCACAGGCACAGGAGTGACAGGATGAAGAACCAAAGCAAGTGAAGGCTGCTTTTTAACATAAAGTACAAATTCCCTTAACTGAGTGCTCCTTAAATATATGGCTTTTAGGGCTTTTGAAGGAAACAAGGTTGATCACAGATGAGGCTTTTCCAAGGTCTCATTAAACTAAGATTTCTTTAAGTCCAGTGCTGAGGTGAGTGGGCAAGYGTTAGACATCACTACCAGAATAGACAGGCTTCATTCAATCTTATTGTGACTCAACCCACCTTTTGCATAATGGAAAGGTGTAAGGTAGTTGCAGTAGTAGATAAATGTTTAATGGTGCCATACTCTACAATTTAGAGCTTGGCCTATTCTTGGTTTTCATTCTGGAGTTGCAACACATTGGTGAAAATGGCAACATAAAATCTCCTAACAAGYTAATTTTCACAGTATGTTAAAATGCTTACACAAGTGAAAAGCATATTGATTCTCATGCCCGCCCCTTCCACTGTAACTGCTGCAGTTTAAGGGTTTGATGAATTGCAAAGCTTTTGCTTTGATTTCCTTAATGGTCTCCAGAAAAGATGGAGCCCTAAAACAATTTATCAGCTGTATCTGWGAGAGAAAAGGAACCATGGACAGTCTGTCATGTTGGAAGATGTTAAGTGGTGGGGAAAATAGGTGCTTAAATTTGGATAATAAACTTTTTATACRTAGGCCTATCATTTATTATTGTATTTGTAAGTCATCTGCCACCCTGGAGTTTATATTCTCATTTGCCTCTAGGCTGGTATTTTTCAGCCTGTTCTGTTTGAAGGGCTTCCTTTCTAGAAGAAAGCCTTGTCATGTGATGGGACAGGGGAAGGGTGCCAAAATGTTATATACTCACTGATAAAACTGGAAATATTGATAGTAAAAGGTGAGGTCACTTTTCATCTCCTGGAGAATAACAGCCAACTTTTAGGAATATCTGTATGTCTGTTGGTTTGGTTTTTTCCCTGTTATATGGACTATCACCAGTCACTGGACCACAGGTGGGAAAACATTGCTCTAGTGACACCAAGTTACATTATTATTTATAGAAATAGGAATGATGACAAACTAACAGAGGAAACAATGGATGAAAAAGGGAGATAAGTTGTTTTCCTGCTGCATTTCTGTTCCCTTTCTAGTTGCAGTCAAGTATCGAATTGGGGCAGGGTGCTGGTTCATCACCAAAGCCCAACCTGGGCTGGAAGAAATTGCTAAAACTAGGAGTTGTGAAATACTCTAAAAGGTAATCGGCAGTATTACGTTCCAGAGTAAATGCATGTTGTTACAATGAATCTCCGTCTTCAAACTCATATTTTATCTGACTTTTGTCTGGGAAACAGGGAAAGAGCATTACACTTGGCTTTGTTCAGAAGCTCTGCTTTCCTACTCTAAGGACTAGGTGCCTCATTTATTTATTTTTAATAAAAGATAATCTTTCTGAGAAAAATATCAAAACACGGTATATTGCCTATTGGTATTTTGAAACTTACTCATTCCTTTTTAATGTAAAGAACACCTGTAAAATTTTGCCACTTTCATATACAAATGAAAGAGTTAAGAGGCTGAATCCAGCACTGTCCAAATCTGTAGCGTCTTTTAATTTCTTTTAGACTTGTGTAGAAACATCTCCACTAATATGGATTTTTTTTTCTTTCTTTCCTTGTGACCAGTCTTCAAAGTTAGACCAGGCTGTATCGATATTTTCCACAAGGCTTATTTTCTCAGGTTACAGATCATGTTTTTTCTTAGTAAATAATAAAATTCACAAGGCAGCTGTCCCTGCAACAGCACAAAGAGCAAATCTTTTGCTTTGCAGTGTGTCTTCATCCAAACCCACTTAARGAAAAAATCAAGTAAGTGGAAGGGGTATGGGTGATAGAACAGACTCTTAGTTTTGTATGCAGGCAGCCAAACGGGACTGCAGTGTTCTCAGTTCTCCCTTCCACAAACGRCTCATTAACATTGGAAGCGGCTATCTTTATGTACCTGTATGAACTGATAAGATACAGGGGGCTGGCAGGGCTCTGACAAGAAAATGGTAATTGCTCGGAGGAACCTGGGTAAAGAAGGTTGCGTCTGCACAAAGGCGGAGGAGGCGGCAGCCCGGGTAGTACAACTGCTGCACAGGGAGGCTGGTGCTTCCACAGGCACTGAAACGACGGTGCGGCTTGGCTGGGCAGCCGGTGGGGATGGCTCCGATGATCCCGGGCAAGCCCAGTGGGGAGAGGGAAGGAGGTGGAGGGGGTGGACTGCTCCTCCTCTTCATTTCTGTTCTTCTGGGCCTGTCCCCGCAAAACGGGTGCTGAGGAAGGTTGAAGAAAGCACACTTTGCAAAATAAAAGTATGAAAATATTCTTTTTCAAAGTATTAGTATTGTATGATTTACTGACTATCCACCTTGGAAATTTTAATGAGGTTTTTCCACCAACCTTTACACTTTTTGAAGAACAGGAGAGGGAGGGGAAATCAAGAAGGTGGAAATACTCTCTGTGTGTCTCTTTTAAGAACATAGTTTTCACTATAACCAGCTTCTGTCATGAACTACCCGGCAGATCACAAAAGTGTCATGCCAAAATCTTTCACATCTATTAATTTAATTCAAATTAAATTTGCAAAGGAGGTTTTTAAATTCTGGAGGCCATGGCCTCACCCAGAAAATTTTGTTGTACAAATTCCTTTTCAAGTGCAAATATAGTACTGTGACCAAAACTACAGTCTTTCTGCACTAAAGAGTCAGCATTCCCCAGGAATTAAATTGAAAGTGAAAAGGCATTTCAGGCAAAAGGAAGCCAAGGAATAAATATCTTAATAGGTTTTCTCTTGCTTGTCTTTTTATGAACAGACAATAAAATGATTAAGAAACTCAGAATTTGTCAGTTACTATTAAAGTCAGAAGGCAAAGAAATGTTATATAGATGGTGTATTGGAAAACTCATTGTTGATACCATTTAGTGAATTGATGAAAGTAAGGAGTATACTGTGAGTATAGGAAAACCAATCTTTTTTCTGAAATTCCCAGTCCAAATCATTTCCACAAAGTATGAGGTTTATTAAGAAGAGGTTTTAAAATGCAGGGTAGGTTTTACTTTTCTGTAAGTACCTCTCTAAGCCAGATACAGAAAACAAATGGCCAGTTTCTACCTTCCCCATTCTGAACTAGTGGTTATGCTTGTTCATCGGGGCCTGTCTCTGCTTCTGCAAGGAGACTGTCGCTGGCCAAGAAGCAACGTTCAGTGGGGTGAACCTCCTCACTCATCTGTTCAGACAGCATGAGGCTGTCCTGCTGCAGAGGCAAAACCTGGTATATTTGCCTGATAGAAAATGCAATGCTTTTGTTTGTGAGGTTGAAGTGACAACCTGGGATTATTGTACCTCCCTTAATATTCAATATCAGTTTATTTCTATCTTCTTAAGGTATTTTTGTTTCAAAGGACACGCGTAAAATGAAGGATATGATGGAGGCCCTAAGTGATTCATATGGAACGATACAATTCAGGGCTTTTGGATTGCATTTACATTTTATGACATTCTTTAAAAAATAACTAATAGTAACTAGTTAGATGTGGAAATACTTGCGGGGAGGTACTTGTTACTTGGTACTTACAACCAAGAGGGAAGAAAGGACAGAAGAACAATAGGAAACGTGCATAAATGTATTCCTGTTCTCAAAATCAGACCTCTTTTTGGTATCTCAAGGTGGATACCCAGAAACTAGTCATTAAAAAACTTGTTCATTTTCTGAAAATTAAAGCTACAAAAATCTCAGCCCGTATACATACAGGTGCCTTTTAAGAACACAGAAAAGTCTTGCCTTCTCTGAAGTCTGTGCCATTAGTCCATCATCCACCTCTGAAGCTAGGATTTTGCTCATGATGTTATTCATATTTTACAYTGAGGACCCATTTTGATGATATGCACTAATTGTTTCTCTTTACTGAATGTTTCATGGCAGGGAACAGTAATTTACCTTTATTTTGTTTGTGTGCTTGAATGGTATGCTTACCAATGTCTTTTTTGTGTGTGTGATATAGTTGATTGCACCGCTCTTTGGTTCAGGGGAAGGGCTGACTTTGGTTCAGAGCAAAGGGAGGGCTACTAGGTGGGACTGGTAGGGAAAGGGATTTGGCCTGTTTTGAACGTTAAAAAGTGAGGTAAAAAGAGGAACACAATTCACCACTTTACCACATACTGTAATGATGGAGGGCCTGGGTCTCATGTTYTGCCTTGAAGAGTTCAGTGGAAGATACCTCAGTGAATTGCAGATACTCCTAAAAGTGTATGGACTGCTTATTTTATGAGGAAAGACTGAGCTGTTCTACAACAGASAGGTGATGGTGGGACTGGATACCTTATGTGCAATTTATGTGATTTGGCAAAAGCCTTGTGACAGACAGGATCATYGTGAATGTCATTTTAACCCTTCTGGCCCTTCTGGCTCAAGGGAAGTCCTTTACCTTTTCTTGCTCACATCAGTTAATCTGACCTCATTCCATTTTCTTCATCCTTTTTCCTTGGAAAAAGATAGTGATTTTTTATCTGACATTGAACCTTTTGTCTATAACTTTTTCCCTGAAGGAATCAGTAATGGCTCTACGTTGCTCTTCACACAGCTAGGATTTTRCATGCACATGCCATTTGACTACCTTATGGGAATGTGATATGACAACAATTAAATATTAATCTGATCCCAGCCTGTACTAATACAATAGCTRCTTCTTTTTTTCCTAATTATGATATTCTGTAAAAGGCTTTATTAGAAAAGAAAAGCTTTCAAACACTCCATAAAATCCAGAGCTCTACTCCTCTAGCTCCACAAACTCAGCTCCCTGTCTTCAAGAAAACTCATGCACCAATAACTCAGCTTTGCTCTTTTTATGTGTCTCTGGTCACACACAAGCAGTCTGACCTGGTCAGGATGATCAATCATACAGTATAATGAAAAAATCTAATACAGTTGTGCCACAGAACAATGAACAGCCCCAAAGCTAAGAGTAGTTTACAAGCCTTCTGCATCACTTAATTCAGCAGAAGTTACTAAAAGTCAGAGTCTGCGAGAAGGTGAGGAAATGGAAAAATGAAATTATCTAAATACCCTGTTGACTACAGATTGTTTCTTCACCTTCACTCATGAGATCACTCAGTAGATTGGATAAAAGCGAAAAATTCRTCTTTGGGAGTTTAGATTCATGATGAAATTCATCCATGAGATACCTACTAGTGCATAGCTTATTTCTTAATGATTTGGCTAATGTGGTGGCAATCTGTACACCTAGCCAAACTGAAAAGAGCAATTTATCTGTTTAGTTTCTGGTTTTACTGCAGTTGCTCTAGCCAAAGGTATTTTCCATTCTCATGACACTTCCTGTAGCAGGACTACTTTTGAAATAGTAATAATACTCTACTTATCTTTAAAATTGTTAAGCAACATGTCTCCTAACAGGCCATATCGGGCTGCTTTCCTGAAACCCAGCAGTGAAAAAGAAATCTGTCTAGGGGCATGAGTCSCAAGCAGTGTCCAGTTTTGTAAGCCTGTGAAGCCCTTGGACTTGGGCAGTGCTCCCTAGGGCAGGTTGTTTTCTTGTGTTAAAACACCACCCCAGCCAAGCTCATTTGCTCTTCAACAGCTTTGCTGTCTTTCAGATGGATTCAATAGCTGTCTGAACCTAATGGCAAGGTCTTTTTGGACAGCTGGGAGCATGAAGTTCATGTTTGTTCAGGATGTGCTGACAAAACATTGTTTCTACATAAAAGGCTCACTTGTACAAGGACTTGGAAACAGCCTTGTAGTTAACCTGGGTACAGGGTCCGGTTGTCTGTCTAGAAAAACACACCTAAGGACTATCAGTCAAGGTTTTGTACAAAACACAAGCTGTTAAAGCTTTGGTCAACGGTTTTCCTACTGACTGAGACTGGTATCTGATATGAGGGGGAAATGTATGAGAATGGGAAATAGAGGGTGATCCAGATTCTTGTAGTTGGTGTCTTCAGGATTTCAATACTAGAGGATGTATTCAAGCCAGTGCTCTTAATATTCAGCAATGGATATTCTTCATTTTGGCCCCTGCATGGTCCTGTAGGAATGWGTTTCTGCAGTTTAATTAGGCACTTTGGGGAGTGTGTGCATGGAGGAAATACTTTGATTTGTTTTAAAGCTGTGGCCTGATGATTTCAGTTCTTGTTCTGTGAGAAATACTTCATAATCATTCACTTTTCACCTTCTCCATGTCATTCACAGAGGTATGAAAACAGCTATTACAGCCTCCTCCTCCATATACAGTCCTCTATCTCTTTTTTTTTTTTTTTTTTTTTTTTTTTTTTTTTTTTTTTTTTTTTTTTTTTGCCTGTCATCATGTCTGACTGCTTTAGGGAAACCTTTCACTGTAGTAAATCCATAGAATGACATCTTGCCCAGGGAAGGAGATTTATCCACCCCTTGTGAAATGGGAACACCACTTCTACTATACCTGGTTATAGCTAGGAGAATGTAAACTGCCCATGGCTTTGAAGACGTGGGTGTCACTGGAGGCACACAGGGACATAATTTCTAGCTTTTTCCCTCAATTCCTTTTTCCCTACCGTTCTATTTTGATTTTGACCCCTGCTGACTATCAAGCTGATGTTTTCATAGAGCTGACTGCAGTGATTCCCCCCTCTCCCTCTGGAATTGTAATTGCTCATTTAGAGTTCATAATTATGCAAGTGAACTTATTTTTCTCAGGTACATCACTTCACATTCATCAACATAGAATTTTACTAACCATTTTATTGCTCACCAATGAAGTCTTGCTTTAATTCTTCACAACCAGCTTTAGTTTTTATTATCCTGCCTAATTTTATAACACCAGCAAACATTTGTCAATTCACTAGCTGCCTATGCTTTCAGGTCTCTCAGGATGATATTGCAAAGCACTCATCTTATTGCATATCACTGTAGCATCCCACCCGTGACCTTGACCACTATAATGCTGGCCACTAGTCCTACCCTTCTTTCTCTACCTTCTAATCAGTTATTAATCAATGTCAAATTAGCTTCTTAAGAACCTTTGATGAGGAACCTTGCCAAAAGCTCTTTAAAAATACAAGGATGTATCTTGACAAGATTATACCTCTCTCACAGTCACTGATTCCTCCAAAGAGATTTGACAGGTTTGTGTGGCACGACTTCCCTTCACAAAGCCACATGGGCTCTTCTGCTGTAGAGAACAATTTTTCCATGCTTTCTCTAATTCTCTCCTTTATTGCAGAGTCTACTGATTTGCCCAGGACAGCTGTCAGATATACTGTACAAGTAATAATAACAAGTATAGCAGTAGTAGTATTTTTCAGCTATGGATTTTAAAGCATTTCTCAATTCAGCCAGCACTCATTACAGATGAGGAAAGTGAAGGGCAAAAAAGTTAAAAGTTACAAGGTTGTGCAGAAAGTAACTGGTGGAGGTGGACGTGGAAGCAAGGCTCCCTTGTTCCCGCTTTTGATCCTGCGCTTCGTTGTACTGTGGCTGAAGAGGGACCTTCCCAGCCCTTCAGAGCTACTACTGTGGGTTTTGGTAGCACTCCTAGTGAAAATACAGAAGTGCTCTGCTCTGGTACCTGCTCTGGAAGCAGTGCCTACTGCTCTTTTGCTTTTGTTTTAGATATTCACAGAGTCACAGAACAGCTGAGGTGAGAAGGGACCTCTGGAGGTCATCTGGTCCAACCAACCCCACTCAAGCAGGRCCACCTAGAGCTGGTTGCCCAGGACTGTGTCCAGACAGCTTTTGAATATCTCCAAGGATGGAGACTCCACAGCGCTCACTGCCTTTTTCTGCCAGCCATGTGTCTCCCTGGTAAAACAATATGGAGCACAGTTTCCCCTCCCATGAAGTTTGATTTGTCCAGGCATGGATTTCCTGTGTGACTTGCTGCTAGTTCCTGCTGTTTCCACTATCTAACTTCAAAAAAACAAGCTTAACTGCTTCATGGTTTTGTCCTGAATGTCTCTTCCCACTACCAAGGATATTGACGTTTCACTCATTTCTCATCATAAATAATATATGAGTGATAAAGTGATACATGAAGGTGACATCAAAGTTTTATATGAGTAAGTTCAGGACAACATGTTACCAAAAGTAGAAAGCTGCAAATAGACCTTGCCAAATGAATGCCTGTAAATCCTCTACTACCATGATATTATATATTCAGGATATGTCAAAGTTCACAGTAAAACTGGAAATATCATGAAATTTTAGAATATTTTACTGATATTTCTCATATCTCATTTGTTGTCTGGCTTACTTACCATGAGTTCAAATGTACAAAGTCCGAGAAGGAGAGAATAAATAGTTTTTAGAATTATCTTCTATAAAACAACAAAAATTGGTTTTCCATAAGCTTCAGTGATTTGGGACCTGGAAAACCTAGAAGCAATATATTGCATATATCATTAGAAATACAGGAACCTTCCTTTATTTCTCCTACCTCTATGCTAACCAGAAGAATAAATGTTATGGAATTTTCAGATGGCAGTTGAGAGAGGACAGAATACTTTCTGCCCTAAAATCAAGGCTGTGAATTTTTTAAGACTGTTSAAGGTCTTTCCTATAAAAAGTCCTTCCTGTACCTTTTTTAGCTATCTCTTCTGACTTTACATGTTTTCAACTGAAATGATTAAGTCACCTTTTTATTTTCCAGTTTCTTCAGTTTCTTCACAGTTCTTACTCTGTGCTATTGGTACAAGGAAAGAGGAACAGCTTTCATCATGTTTTGTTTGTTTTGATTTTCAGAACAACGGAAAGAAAATCAAATATCCAGAACCTTTTATGAGAAAGGAAGAAAAAGGAAAATGATAGCTGTCTACATACATACATGCCTATATACATACACACACAAGTGCACCAGACTCATTGCAATTGAAAACTAAACCAAGTAATTTTTGTTTTGTTTCCCCTTCGGGTATGGAGTTGGAAAGTTTCTACCGAATCGTTCTCAGGTCAGATTTTGCAGGGGTGGCTGCTCAGGAGCCCTTGGGGAGCTCAGCAGGCTCCCAAGCAAGGGCTGCTGCCCYCCCAGTCAAGACGGCCTGGGCAGTCAGGGCAGAGCTGAGACAGAAGCACGGAGGACCAAGGGACACATCCAAGAATGGAAGTCTCTTGAGTGCAAATCTGCCATGCACCTGTGAGATCAGGTTCTTGCCCTCCAGACCTCTGCCTACCCTGGAAAACTTCTTATAACAGAGTCCTGACCAAGGTGTCCTCCTCTACTATATTTAAGAAGTTTCTGGCATGTTTTTCTGGCTTGACTATTAAACCAGTTGGATGACATGCATAACTTCAGTAATTTAGCATGAATCTGTTTACTTTGCTAGTTCTGCATGTCCTCATCTCTGCAGCAACTTTTACCCATTGCTTGTCAAA
Organism: Phoebastria nigripes; assembly: GCA_035582835.1. Lineage (NCBI taxonomy): Eukaryota > Metazoa > Chordata > Aves > Procellariiformes > Diomedeidae > Phoebastria > Phoebastria nigripes. The sequence goes on from JAYKAV010002996.1 coordinate 185,769, forward strand.
GGCTCCACCACGTGTACGCTTCCGCTTCAGAAACTAAAGTGGGTTGATTTTTGGTATGGACTTGAGAGATTTGGGTTTCCAACACAGGAGCTCTTTCACATCGTAAAAGAAGAAAAAACGTGGTGGTGGCTGACAGAAAGTCTAGCTGACAAAAAGTAAGAGAGAAATGAAAGGAAAAAGAACCAAATGTACCCACAGCCAGGGGGTACGCAAATCCCAGGTTTCATCAGGGAAGTTTATTAAGGAACAGATTTAGACCCCACGGAAGGCAATGGAAAGAATCCTACAGACTTCTGTGGGCTTTTGGTCAGGTTTTAAACCCTTAAACTCTTGGTATCCTGTCAGCTCCCCTGTCACATCAAAATGTACTGAAAAGTCTATCAGACGAGTGGAAAATATTTCAAAGGAAGTATGCGCAGAACCCCATAGGAAAAAGTGTGTTATAAATGTGAATGCTTAATTTGATTTACTCCTCTCTTTGATATTAGAAATATACTGTAGCTGAAAACAGCCGTTAGCATACTCAAATATGGAAAAAACACCATTAGTGGTCTCCTTGTCCTTGGGCTGCTAGTATACATCTCATCAAGGATTTCTGCTAGTCATACAGGTAGGGATTCACTATCCTTTTTGTGCATAAGATGGAGAATAAAAAGCCGTTACGCTGGTTTGCTTTTCTTTCTCCTAAAGAAAGGGGGCTTAATTTATCTTTCACATTTTTACAAATAAGTACTAAAGAAATGGGAGAATCTTGTGTGCAAACAGTACGCTCTCTACTACAGGAAAACACTTTTGAATGAAGATATCACAGAAAGCTATCGGAAATAACATCTCTCTTCTTTGGAAAGGCTACCCTGTAAGAAGAGATTAAAGGCATGTGTTCATTTAGCCCAGCAAGATGAAGGATGGGAGGGAATATGCATGCTGTTCATGGATCCATGAGGGAGGGAAAAGAACTGCTTAAAGTCACATTGGCAGAGGAGTGGATAAATTCTGTGTGAGAATTAGGAGCCTGCAGCTCTCCRGCTCTGGAACAGCGTTGCAATGGCAATGCTAAAACCTGACAGGTTTTCAGGTGCAATTTGATTGAGTTAGAAGGAAGCTATTTGGTGGGACTGACGGACACGGATGATCTCCTCTACCCCTGTGTTCAGAACACGGAAGAATTCATCCGGGCTTGCGAAACTACCTGGGCTTCACAGAATGACTTTGAGTAAGTTTCCCGCATCCCTCTTCTGAAATGTCATCTCTCAAATCCATGTTGTACTGCAAGTTGAAGACTGCTGCATGTGAACATTGCTGATTTAAATTATTTTTTGACTGATTTCAATATTTTTCATTTTATGTGCTCAGAGATAATCATTATTGCAAAATCTAATAGACACTGGAAGTCTATGATCTGGGATAATAGGTCCAGTCTGTATGAAATCTCATGTTTATCTAGAGAGAGCTGTTATATGTGGTGCTAAATAACAGTAATTTTGAAAAGAATTAAATATACAAGTACTTCCCAAAGATAACTATACCCTCCAGTAATTCAAAACTGTCAAATAACTTTTAGGTGCTGCTACAATACAAAGTAGCATTAGTGATTCATTGCTATAATTCCTGATTTCCTTAAAAAACATAATATATGAGTCTTATTGAAGTTCTCGACTATTTTGGAGGGAAAAGTATCAATTCCGTCAGTAAGAAAGATATTCCATTTCAAAGTTTCACGACTTGCCAAAAATCTTTCTTCACCTCTCTAAATAAAAAGAACTATTTCAATTTCATGGCAGAGTTATGCAACACAAAACATGTTAGGAATAGCTGACATTGTTGGGAGGGGCAGTGTATGGTGAACACTGCTATCAGTTGATCAAAGCCTCTGCAACATTTCTAAGATACCAGAGGTCCTCTTGAAGAGTAGCTGGTTTATGTGCATAATGTGAGTAAATCATTGAGGCTTTCAATGAAAATCTTTGAGAAACTCCATACAAAAGGGGGGAAAAGTAGTGATAAGGCAAATGTCAACAGAATAAACTCTTTCAACAAGGAGATCCTTGTWCTTGTGAATAGCCAAATGCTGTTGTAATACAAAGAACTACAAACAATGACAATAAACATGAAATAAAACAATCTGAGCAACTTAAAACGTGTGCAAACAGGAAAGGAGATTAAGGCTGGCTGAACAGCAGCCTACCTTCAACTCCATAGGTCTCAGAAGGCTCAGCAAGACCAAAATTTTCAGACAAATGAATCATGACGAGATTCTGGGAACTTTGTAACTAGATTGGTGACTCTGTGCGTTGCTGCACCACAGGCTTCCTGTACATGGAAGGCACAGAGGAATGCTTTGTTTCTGAAACTGGCCTGGGCAGAGGGCAGCATACAGACACATACGTATATATGTACATATATACATATATACCCATATGCATGTATTTTTTATGTGTGTGTGTATATATATATATATGGCCTTCCATAGCCTGGGCAACCTGACTCTACAGTGAGAGAAATCAAAGGCTTGTTTTCAGAATTGCTTGCTCCTTGGAAATAGGAACATGGGAAATTRGTTAGTTATCATTAGCAAGGTTTCTGAACCATCCTGCAAAACCTAAACTAAATTGTTTTGACTAATGGCTTATGCATAGCCATTGCCAAGATAAGCTTGTTTCGTGAACCCATTGCTGATGTCCGGTTGCACCCCAAATTGCTCATCTCCACAGAGTGTTCCTGTCATGGTAAGTATCACGTGGAGAAGTTGAATGCCTCATTCTGTTAGAAAATCTTCTTTTCCTCCTTTCCATAGAGGATATATGAGGCCTTTTGCGTTTCTGTCAACAGCTCATTGGTGCCACAGGAGACTAATAATGTCTCTCAAGTAGTCTGAAGTGGAGAAGGTTTTTCCTTCCTTTGATAGAGCCTGTAGCCTTAATTTTCAAAGCTGCTGGTGTGACTTTTTTGCCAAAGTAGGCAAACTAGTTAGAATTAGAATTTTTTTTTCCTGGTCAAACTGGAAGCAAGCAAGAACATCAAAAAATCTTTCAAGAAAGTTTTTTTTCAAGTATACCCAGCTCAGTTGCTAAGATTTCTAAGGTTTGGCTGGACAAAGCAAGAGTCTTCACTCATCCTCAGATTTATCAGATGGAGTGTTTGTGCATGAGAAATGCTCTAACCTCCCCCTCTCATGGCCACAGAGGTGTAAAATGGCTTATTGACTCTGCATCTCCAAAATATTTGTACTTCAGAGAAGTCAAGAAAAAGCTCCATGTAAATAATTTATGGGAGGATAATTAAAACTGCAGTTCTTCCCTTCTATGAAAATACTGACAGATATCATTTTTTAAACAAAAGTTATGTGTAAATACACATAGCACTAAATGAAGTGGTGGGTACACATTGCAAACCAAATGGAATGGGCACAGTTCTGCAAACCAAGTACCTAGCCCCGAAATCCCTTTCAGGCTTCCTAAATAAGAAGTAGAGCATCCAATGGGGAGTGCAGTCATTTTGAAAGTAGGATTTAATGCATAACTTTCAAGCAATCACTTTTTAAAAACTGTATCTTGAATATTTGAAGGCATTTTTCTCTGCAGAGCTGCTTTTAAAAGGATTGGTATACCAGACACACTTCCTATTGTCCTTCTCTTTATTTAAACAAATTCCCAGACGTGGTGCTCTGAAGTATCAAACTAAAATCTTCTGAGCTGAGCCATGCCACAAAAAGAGCTGTTTGTATATACAAATAACATCAATTGTAGCAAGCACAACAGAAAACATAGCCTGCTAGTAAATATATTCAACTATAAAGTACAAATTTTTGGCTAAGGGACTCTACATCTAGGAATGTTTTGTCCAGAAAAGTTTAGTTTAATTAACACTAACTAAAGAAATAAATCCTGTAAAGAAAATCAATTTGATAGTGTGCTCATATTTGGGGGAAAAAAAAAAAGAAACAACCATTTTGAATATATTTAGATCCCACTTAGCAATATGGTCACTAATTAATAAGCTATATCCTGACATGATGAGGAGCCATAGAATTACTTCTGGAGCACTTGGCAACATCTTGAAACTCCAGTGAGCCAAACAAGGAATTATTTAGTTGCTTAGCTCTAGGCTTCTTTGGTTAAAAGCTTAAGAAAAAAATGTGGAACATATACTGATCAACACTGTAAGTAGGAGATTAGAGAGCTTAAACTCAAATCTTAGCTAAAAAATCTTCTACCATTTCAATGTAAACTTACAATAATTAATTTTCAAATTACATTTTATGCTTTAAAGGCAATAAAAAGCAGGTTCCTTTCCAAGACTTCTTTTCACCATCATACCATCAATAGGAAATAGCACAACTAACAGCAACTGATACAGGATAGCTTGAATTCTAGATTTTGTGTTCCATAGTGACTAAAACATACAGACTTTGATCCACAGTCTGATATTAGTGGAAAAAAATCCATTGTTTTCAGTGGATTTTGGAACTACCTCATAGTAACTTTTGTCCCTCTTTCTGTTAAAACTGCATCAGAGTGATGCTTGTGATTGCCTGCCAGTGGCACTGGTTGGATCATGTATTCCTATATGGGGAGGAATACTGGATCACACAATTGTGGAGTTCAGACCCACATCTACTTTCTAGAGAGAAGGGAAAAGAGAATAATAAAAGGCAAGGCAAGACAAGGCAAGGCAAGGCAAGGCGAGCTGACTGAATGTACAATTAAATGCTTGCTTTAAACCAGTGGTTATAGATATTAGGTCTGCAGATCAGTGATATACTGTCACCATGATAACCATAGTGGACTATAAAATGTATTTAGCTGGTTTTCTGTATCTGGTAGTCTGCAAGACTTGAGTGTTACTTAACACTTGGCTTGAGTGTTAAAAGTCATTTGCTGGTCCTGTATGTGGACTAAACACATGAAAACGTATTTGAAGTTTACCAACTTGGACTTAACACAACAGGTATTTCACCTATGTGTATCTTTATTGCTTTTCTGGATAGAAATGGTGAGAGATCTGGAAAGTGCACTTTAGACCACCCAGCATGAGAACTCATCAGGGACCAAGCTTGTCTGGTAGTTTTGGGCATTTAAAGAAAGAAAAATATATAGTGAGAGTAAAGCTACCCAGGGCTACCCAGGTGTTATTGCAAATGATATTATGAATCATTAAACCACAATGGCATATGAAAATCTTTGATGATGGCAATGAATCCACCAAAAAAAGGCATTAAATTATTTTAGCCTTGCAGTGTTCTTTAGTGTTTTATCACCAAGCCCTGTTTCGTCTTCTTTTTTCTCCAATAGTCAGGATGAGATAAAAAATGAATCTTCCCTTTATGTACCCTGGAAAAAGCTGCACTTCCTTGTCTGACACATACAATACATTTTATGGCTCATAGTTGTTGTATAAGGAGCAAATTATTACCGTATTTAAGCAGATGTCAGCAGCTATTATGCTGTGAAGGTTCTCCTGGAAATGCTGGATGAGCTGTTTAATGCTTTCTAGGAAGAAGACAATTATGCAGGACACACAACAATGAAAGCACCAAAAATAGTTTTGTTTCAGATTCCAATGTTAATGTTCAGTTGTCTACTAAATTCCAACCAAAATAGGGGCCTCGCTGTGCTGTGTGTTGTACAAATAACTGGCAAGTAACAGCCTTTGACTGAAAGAGTTCAGAAGGATGAAAAAAGAAACTTCTTTTTTAACCTYCTAATACAGAAAAAATTGAGTCACTATATGGAGTGATCAAACCTGCGTAAGAAGTGTGTAACAAAATTAAAGGTGGAATTTGAGTCTTGGCCCAGGATTTTAACCATGAAACTGTCCTCATTCTTTGAACTGAGAAACTGAATGGTGCAAAACCAAAGAAGTCTCTCTAAAATGGCTGGTTTGTTTTTTTCTTTTTTTAATTTGGCATGGAAATCTTCGTCTTCTTCTTCACAATAATAATAATAATAATAATAATTTAGCAAAACCTAATATTTTGACATCAATAAATTAAAAGAAAAAAGATTTATAAAATTCAACAGCAAAGTTAAAATCAAGAGGCATATACAAAAGTCATTCTTTGGACTGTTTCAGGCATATTCATTTGTCTACAGTTGGGGTATTTAAGTGACTATGTTAAAGTAGAAGGCCGGGGGAAAAAAGGCAGTTTATTTTTCATACAAACCAATAAAACCTTCAGAATGATTTGATTCACACGTAGTCGCAGGAACACCTTAATGTGGTTAGCATGCTAGAAATAGAAGATGCAGTCTTGTTTCCACAGAGGCCAGTGGGTGGTGTTCCCATTGGCTTCAAAGGCAGGAGCACTGTGCAGTAGATTATTGCAGAAGATGAAGCGAAGCAAGATGCTTCTTTACTAAAACAAAACGTTTGTTTCGTGCCAATGCCAAAGCCAATGCCAATGCCAAYGCTGCTACTATATTGATCTAAACTTAATTATATCCTCTACAGCCTGATTCAAATTTAGCTTAAAAACTAAATAGCACATAGGCAAATTCTTCCAACACAGCAGAGTCAATAGATTCATCACAGGTGATCTTGCTTCTTTGAATATCGACTACTTGAAACTACTTTTGTAGTCTCCGCTGTGGCCATGTTCCCCCAGCAAAAAACACCAAAACAACAATAACAAAACCCAAGAGTCCACGCTTCTTTGCATCACATTCTTCCTGATGATGACTGATTTTCCTTGGGACTCTGTTGTCCTGTACTGCCCAGCATGCAGCATGAGGCAAAAACCTTCAACATTGGAGCTGACTATAGATCAGTGGATTTATAGAAGCAAAACCTGCAGCAATCTATCACAAAAATTTCCTTTTCTGAGGTCCTAGGCATTAAAACCATGACATCTTAGTGCAATGCTCTGAGTCAGAGCTTGCTGTCATGCCACAAACAAGAAAAACTAATGACTTGTCAGAGAAAGTCTGTGATATATCTCTATGCTCCCCTTTGTAGACCAGGTAAGAGCTGTAAAATGAGGCAGATCTTGCCCCATGTAGTTTATATTCTAAACTAAACTTCACACAAATTATTATTTTACTGCTGGGGAGACAAGGCACACATGTAGTTAAGACTTCTGTACTACAACATGACTGTTGCAGTCAACGATGTTTGACACAAGTTGCATATGCAACCCCAAGTTTGCTGTTRTCCCCGTGCACTGCTGTTGTAAGCTGGCAAACCCAGTCTTCTCATCTCCTGAATAAATAGCACCCCTCCAAATAACACAGACCTTCAGCTGTACACAAGGATGCTGTATCCTAGGAATTTTCTTATCAATTCAGAAAAATGCCACCTAACCCGTCTCCTATTCATGTGGACTTTTTAAGACTCTTCCCCCTGTAACTAACTGGAGTTGGAGCACCGCAGACAGGCCAGCAGCCTTTTTACCTCTCTCTCAGACCAAAGAGGATCTCTCCTCTGTACGGACAGAGCATGTGGAAGGGACAATTTCCAGAGGGAGCTTTATGAGCATCTTTTTCTGTCTGACAAATGAGGTTTAGATTGTGACTTGACTTGGGAGACCCTGGGTGCTTCTGGATCCTGAGGTCACAGCACATATTGCAGCTCTGTACAGGGAACTGAGAGGGCAGAGACTCAGGAATGTGCCAGCCCTCTTTTTGCCCCTCTGCACCCCAGCTCTGCTTCTTTGCACCTTCATTTCTGCAGAAATCAAACCTGGACAGGCCCAGGAGCTGGGGAGTGCTCCAATTTTATATGTGATGTTGGTGATCAAGGGAGATGAACCCCACAGTGTGACTCTGCATATTACCATAGAAATTACTTCAGTATATTCTGGTACTAAAGATGTTGTTTACCTGGACTTTAGTAAAGCTTTTGACACCGTTTCCCACAGCATTCTCCTGGAGAAACTGGCTGCTCATGGCTTGGATGGCTGTACTCTTTGCTGCCGTCATGGTTTAACCCCTGCCAGCAACTAAGCACCACTCCCCCCGGGTGGGATGGGGGAGAAGAATCGGAAGGGTAAAAGTGAGAAAACTCGCAGGTTGAGATAAAGACAGTTTAATAGGTAAAGGAAAAGCCACGCACGCCAGCAAAGCAAGACAAGGAATTCATTCGCTACTTCCCATGGGCAGGCAGGTGTTCAGCCATCTCCAGGAAAGCAGGGCTCCATCACGTGTAATAGTTACTTGGGAAGACAAACGCCATCACTCTGAACGTCCCCGCCTTCGTCCTTCTTCCCCCAGCTTTATATGCTGAGCATGATGTCACATGGTATRGAATAYCYYKTTGGTCAGTTGGGGTCAGCTGTCCCAGCCGTGTCCCCTCCCAGCTTCTTGCGCACCCCCAGCCTACTTGCTGGTGGGGTGGCGTGAGGAACAGCAAAGGCCTTGACTCTGTGTAAGCACTGCTCAGCAGTAACTAAACCATCCCTGAATTATTAACACTGTTTCCAGCACAAATCCAAAACATAGCCCCATAGAAGCTACTATGAAAAAAATTAACTCTACCCCAGCCAAAACCAGCACAGCTGGATAAAAAACTGACTGGATGTCTGGGCCCAAAGAGTGGTGGTGAATGGAGTTAAATCAAGTTGGCATCTGGTCACAAGTGGTGTTCCCCAGGGCTCAGTACTGGGGCCAGTTCTGTTTTATATCTTTATCAATGATCTGGACGAGGGGATCAAGTGCACTCTCAGTAAGTTTGCAGATGACACCAAGTTGGGCAGGAGTGTTGATCTGCTTGAGGGTAGGAAGGCTCTGCAGAGAGATCTGGACAGGCTGGATCGATGGTTCAACAAGGTTAAGTGCCGGGTCCTGCACTTGAGTCACAAGAACCCCATGCAATGCTACAGGCTTGGGGAAGAGTGGCTGGAAAGATGCCCGGCAGAAAAGGACCTGGGGGTGTTGGTCGACAGCTGGCTGAATATGAGCCAGCAGTGTGCCCAGGTGGCCAAGAAGGCCAACAGCATCCTGGCTTGTATCAGAAATAGTGTGGCCAGCAGGAGTAGGGAAGTGATTGTCCCCCTGTACTCGGCACTGGTGAGGCCGCACCTGGAATACTGTGTTCAGTTTTGGGCCCCTCACTACAAGAAGGACATTGAGGTGCTGGAGCGTGTCCAAAGAAGGGCAACGCAGCTGGTGAAGGGTCTAGAGCACAAGTCTTATGAGGAGCAGCTGAGGGAACTGGGGTTCTTTAGTCTGGAGAAAAGGAGGCTGAGGGGAGACCTTATTGCTCTCTACAACCACCTGAAAGGAGRTTGTAGCGAGGTGCGGGTCGGTCTCTTCTCCCAAGTAACAAGTGATAGAACAAGAGGAAATGGCCTCAAGTTGTGCCAGGGGAGGTTTAGATTGAACATTAGGAAGAATTTCTTTACTGAAAGAGTGGTTAAACATTGGAACAGGCTGCCCAGGGAAGCGGTGGAGTCACCATCCCTGGAAGTATTTAAAAGATGTGTAGATGTGGTGCTTAGGGACATGGTTTAGTGGTGGACTTGGCAGTGCTAGGTTAACGGTTGGACTTGATGATCTTAAAGGTCTTTTCCAACCTAAACAATTCTATGTTTTGGCATTTTTTAGGGCTTCTGTCTCCTTTAAGTGATGTCTTGCACATGTGCCTGGATGTATATTCCCTAYGCACTTAAGCACCTAGGTCTTAAAAAACAGTCTTTCCAGGAAGATTGTTAAAGTCAGTTTGACTTCCCTTTTACATTAACATGAAGTTTAACCAAAGAAGTTTCTGTAGTGTTCTCTTAAATTGTTTCCAATTTCCTCAAAACTAAAGCTGCATTTGCTGCCAAGAAAAGCAGAGTCATCTTTGCCAAATGCTAATACTCTGGATTAAGAGAAGATCCCACTGTTTTCTCTACCTCTTTTGAAATGTCTGCAGTCTCCAAATCCATTTGACCGAAAAAAACCTGTATCAAGTATTTTATTTCTTTATTACAGAATGGTAAAGAATAATAGTAGAGAATGGTTAGAGAAGTAAAATCTCTGTTTGAAATCTCCTTTGAAGATACTATATGCAGCAGCAGAGTGTTTCTGTACGTTACAATGGGGCATGGTTCAACACAAGCATATTGTTTTCTGCACAGCTGAAAGCATTTTCTGACATACTTACTTTCTGACTTACCCAATGCATATCATCAGAGAGAATTAAGGACATTGTTAGATAACAGCCTTAACTCAAGATCACTAAYTCAATAACCTACCTCAGTAACTCAATCATTTGTCTCATTTACAGTTACTCATTTTCACTTATTCGTTTAGTGAACTTAGCTCTCACTTACTCATTACATTCACTCATTTTCAGCATGATTTCACTGACTTCATTTCTAACGTATGTGTCCTGACTGTGTTGGCAGCTCAAGATGGTAGTTCAAAAAGTGCCTGTGCTCGTCTTCAGAACATTCTTTCTCCATAAATTCAATATTGAAGTTCGCTTAGTCAATACCTAGATGATTTTAAATCCCTCCCTTGATCAATGTACTGGCCTTTTTATAGACTGCTTAGTTCACTTTTCCCCCCCAGGAGGTGTAAAGCAATAGCTGACTCTTCTCTCTGCTTTATTCTTAGTGTCAGTGCAGGTAGGCTATATGTCAGCCAAAGAGATACTTTCAAGGTACCCTAAACAGCCCTCAAAGAAATATTTTGCTGTAAATGCAATTTGCAAACTCCATTCCATCTCGTTAGATTTGTGCCTACATTAACTGAAAATATATGCTATTTTAAAATCTAGAAATAATCATGTCTCCAAAATCTGTATATACACAGTAAATAAGTAGAACTAAATGCTTTAGGTTTTAGATATATTTAGGGAATCTCAGTCTACAGCCAGACAATATAACCCCACCAGATTTTAAGCAAACATGGGTAAAGTTGTACTATGTACAAAAATCCCAAGGATGTTGCTAGAGGAGAGCGAGTTTCTCTCAGTGAATCTGTAACACGCTCCATGACAAAGTCCAAGATGCCTAGTGAGACTTTTGACTCATATGTTCAGCTGTCAGCCAGGCCTTTGCATTGAGCCAGCTTTTTTTGAGGAGATTGGCAAGATCTAATAAGSTGTGCACAATACTTTGCATTGTCTTCCATCAGTCCTTTCATGCGGTGCAGTCACCAAGCGCTGGCTGCCTCCAGTGACTGCCAGCCTCCCAGGGAGGCTGGTATTATTGGCAGAAAACTCTTCAATGGGACAGGAAGTTTTATGCGAGTTAAAGGAAGATTCACAGCATGGTTTCCTCTTGTTTCTCCAGCCACACTGCATCACACTACCATTTTTTCAACACTAATTCTTTTTGGTTGATTGCTAAGGGGGGAAGATACATTTGCAGATGACATTAGCTTGAGGAGGGCTGTTTTTCTTGGGAATCCAGAACGTGTTGATGACACAGTCCTCTTTGCTGATTTTCTTAGACAAGAAATAAGGCATATTGCTCTGGTTTCTGAACAAGGCAAAATTAAGCAGCTTAACTGCCTAATACACTGCCAATAACTTCAGAATATAATCTCCTCTGTGTTAATTTACACAAATATTATATAGCTGACCAAGGATGAAATATCAAATCCTCATGAAGGGTCATGGTGCTGCTGTTTAAATGATGTGCATACTTCTATAGGATCAATCAGATATTACTAAACATTAAGGCTTAGTTAGTCCTTTTTTGACAAGTCACAGGAACAGGATTTGGACAAGGTCTATTGTCTCCTTACTTTGTTTACTAATTAGACCTTGCTTACCACACACTAATTTTTGCCCATTGATGTCACATTTCTTATATTTATGTTCAGCACAGTGCTTGGACTGTATCAGTTGCCTTTTTTTTTCTTTGACTAATTTAATCTCTCCATCTTCAACTTTGGATTACTAACAAAACAATTTAAACAACTTTAGCTGGCTTCTGTTAGTTTGGATAGCTTCAAACACAAGCCTTGCAGATGATGTGAATAGATAAGTATGAGATAYTAATTTTTTTTTTTCAAGCAGCCTTTTGACATTGCTGAATGAGAAATGAGATTTTATTGTCCCAACTGGGATGGATAAGGTCACTCAGCCATTACTTGTTGCCACAGTAATCTAAGGCCTCTTAAAGACGACAGAAAAGAAGCTTGGTCCAACCTGTTGTAAAGTTGTTGGGACTATTACCCTATTTTACTGACGCACAGAAGAGATAATCTTCCTGTTACCTTTTTCCCTAGTTAAGGTTAGATCTCAAGTGAGACCCATTCTTCTAAAAATGTTCCCAAGTCTATCCATTTGTTTCCAAAGATATCCAAAGATACATTTGATATCTGCTTTTTTTCTTCAGTTAGGTAGTAAGGATTGGGATCTTTGAAAGCTGACTATTTATTCATCTAAATAATTCTCATAGAATTTCATATTTCCTAGATTTATAATTTCTAGTAAACCTATTYTTGTCATTTTTATTTGTTGTACCATTTAGGCCTTGGCAGGAGGGCAGGTATATGACAGAATTGAATGTGCTGAGATTTATTTCAATCATGATAGAAATAGCATGTCAAGAAGGAATGGGATAATGAACATCTTTGGCCAAGAAGTTGCCCACTCTGGACCTAGTGTTGGGTCCCCAGACCTTCCACTTGTCACTGTCAGCTAGAAACCACGAGTCCCACTTGGCACTGTCAGCTAGAAACAGCTTTTACAGCTAGACCCATATCTCATCTTCAGCAGTAGTTCCTCAGCACAGTCATTTATGGCATCCTAATTCTCCACTTCTCATGAGAGTCACCTCTGACATTCAAGTGCACTGCCTACAGAAAGTTCAGCTGCCTGCTTGCTTTCTTCTTTTTTTTTTTTTTTTAATTGGMCACAATAATGGGAGAATATAGAGATTGCTTTTCAGACTTTTGCTGCCCACCTGGTTCTGAGTGAAACCGGAGGTGTTGATTTAGCAAGKGTAGTCCCACATGGTTGGGGTCCGGTCTTCTTTCTCTGTAAACCACACAAAAAACTGAGATCGGCTGAGGTATTTTTGTGAATAATCCCTTGCATTGTATGGCCAGGGAGACCAGAGGCCAGAAGGGCTCAGAGGAGGCCACCTTCCATCGGAATTTGATCCCTTCATTGTTCTGTCCAAGCCAGAGTCTTTTGACCTTTGGGGCRCATTATAAATCTCCATTAATCATTCAGGCTTTTGCTCTGGAGCATTCACTGTGGAGAGAGTAGTGGACTCTATGTGGTTTCAATAAAGTTATTCAACCTTCTTTAATTTTTCATACACATGCATAAAGCACATTGCATGAAAGCATTTATACCCTGGCAATACTATACAAATAAATTCTGAGGATGTAAAAGGTGAAAATGKGTTTGATTTTATCCCCATTTGCACAATTCGGAGCAACGCAGCTCAGCACACAATTTAAAAGCACTTAATTAGCATATAGGGCAGCATCGCTAATTTTTGCTGCAAGGGATGCTTTCCTACTTTTCTCTCTGTGTTAAGAGAGGTTCTCTCTGACGATGGTAGCCGGGGAAAGCATAGTTCCACATGCGCTGTGCAAAAGACCTGTCTGAAAGTTTTCTGTTCCTTTTGTTTGTGATGCCTTAAAAAAAAACAGGTTACTTGTGCAGCTGTTCATAYTTGGGTTACAGACCAAGAGGCATCTTGCAGCTCCTCATACAGTGAGTAGAGAGGGCAGATTTCAGCCCACGAAAGATGGAGCTGCCAGCGCAGTATGTCAGTAAAYAGTATTGGTTGCTTTATGGCACTGGGGTCAGGGTGAGAATGGATGTTATGATACGGTGATGGGTCAACAGTTTGAAGTGAGGCGGTGTCAGAACATCCTGTAACCATAACAGAAGAAGTTAAATAAAAGTGGACATTGGGATTTTTTCATCTAATCATATCTGCAATATCCAATTCACTAGGTATTTGACCGGGTCGGAATGTAGATTTGTATTTCTAACAGGCTTAAGTCTGGATGACGCTTAAGTTTTCGGTCTGCGATTTTGAAATGTCTCAGTGCTCCCCCTCCTTGCACTTCTTTCTTCCTCTGCCTCCCTGTCTCTCATAAACACACACACACACACACGTGCATGCAGAGCTAGAAGCTCTGTGAATTTAAGTCTTTTTTTTTTCAGATTCCTCTGTATGTTGTTATTAAACTAGAAAAGCATCTGTGTTAAGATTTGTGCTGTTTTGCTCCATTTTTGAGTTTGTATAAAGGGGCTAATGGAAACTACACTGAATGCTGAAAGGAAGAATGCATTCTGTTGTATTACAGCAAGTAGTTAAAGGCCACCTGCAGGCTTACAACAGCTGGAATGTGTATAAAACACTATTAAAATTAGTGCTTTATATAATTCATGAAAGCTACCTCTGTGACATCTGACAGATTTACCTCGTTATGGGCCAGCTCTGCCATGTTTCTTGTTACTGACCTTAGTCCATAGTGTCCCACTGAAGACCACAGAGACAATTCTTAGATGAAGATATTGCTGAAGCAGGCAAAAAACAGTCTGAGCCTATACTGACCAATYAAAAACTTTAGGGACACGATATGCTGAGGCTGTTCATGCTTTTTGTAGGTTCATGGAATAATCTAAATTTAATAAATGGAGCAGTTAATCAATAGCTACTGCAGTGACTTTGCAGGCAGTGCATCACTTCAGCAAACACATTTTGTAACAGTAGGAGTTCATAGAAGCATTATCAGGGAAACCAACCAGCAAGGAGTTTGAATAGTCTAATCTTGAGGTAACAAAAGCATGAATAACCATTTCAGGCTCTGGATTAGATACAACTGGCTGCAGAATGGTGATATTCTTTAAGCGCACCCAACAGGATTTGGACTGAACCCAGGAAATAAACCAAAACCCTAGGCAAATTACTATTAAAATACAGACAACATCAAAGGCAATAGCAAGGAAATAAAAAGATTGAAAGAAATGTTTTGGTGCAAGGATAATTTATTTTCATTTTATCAACCTTTGTGCATAAGAAGATTTTTTTAGTTTCCAGGAGTGCACATTTGACAGCCATGATTATATTAATATCAAAACGGCAGTCCAGGTTTTTCTTTTCCATTGATCCTAATTTCCTTCTGTTAGTTGAACAATTAAATGTTTTTCCATTACTGAGTCCAGGTTTTCTTTTGTTTTTTCTTTTTCCTGCTTCTCAAAAGCCCTCTTGACATTAGGAGAAGGGAGAGAGAGATGTTCTCCTTCTCCTCCCACATAAGTTAGAAGGCAACCAGAAAAGTAGAAACACAAAATTTATTTTGGCTGTTACTAAGACAGAAAAGATAAGTAACTTCATGAAAAATTTTTATCTGGAGAGAAATACAGATGGTTAAAAGTAGATTTGCCTGTTAGTATAACAGTCCTCTCAAAGGACACTTGATGCAGTGCCCCTTGAAGTCGATCACACCATGTGATCTTAACTACAAGCAAATACAATCAAAACAGATCAGCGCAAAATTTGAAGGCCCAGCTCTTCCATATATCCCCAGAAAATTTCCACTGACACAGAGCCCCATGAGGGTACCTAGAGTTGAGATTCACCCAAAGATGATCAGAAATCCCACTATGCCGAGACATAGTGTGTTGGCAAAAACAGGAGAACGAAGTTTGACAGACCAAAGGACCAAAGTGGCTACAAATATAAAGTCAGAAATATGAAGATAGGATCATAAATAAATGAAAAAATCAATTTAAGAAGTATGAGGCACACTCAGATACCGATGTTAAAAGCAAAGTGTTTAATCACTGTTAAGTCTACTTTTGTGCTCTAATGAAATCTAAGGCTGTGACCAGATGGATTTTTTCATATTCACTAATTATTAGCTGTAAATTTTAAAGAAAACTGACCAAAAGATGATAGACTAGATGACTAGTGACTGCATGTCTGTAGAAAGGAATTACAGGTTTTAATAACGGGCAGAATTGCTTCAAAGGAGTTTTGATTAAACCAAACACATGAGCACCCAGCTCTTTCTACTGGCCAGGTGACTGTACGTTTCATGTACAAACACAACTTTCTTGCATAGCTAAGGCAGCAGAACATCCTTCTCCCACTTTGCAAAAACTGAAACGATGAAATCTGAKGTCCATGGTAATCAATCAGTGGCGAAATTCCCGCTGTTTTAAAAAGGACCAAACSTCACTCCATTTTGTTGAATTTAAATTGATCACTGTGGTAATTATTAAAGAACTTAAAGCTATAAAAGCCGTGTAAAGTTTTGCCAGSTCCCTGATTTATAATGAAGTGCACATTTGTAAGGACAGACTTAGGCTCAATGACCATTGAGCTGCAGCTGCCTTTGGGTACCATCCCAGGGGGTTTCCCCAGTCCTCTCAGCAGCAGGCAGGTAACACCATTAGGGCATTTTGTGGGAAAGGTTTAACTTGGCACACAGAGCTCCGGACCAAGGGCCAGGGATGGTGCGGTGTATCTCTGGCTCTACTGCTGAGCAGCTCTTGGGAGACGGAAACATGTCATGTTGCTGGGATCCTATTCCTCCCTCTTTCACACTATCTGTGCCCTGACCTCTGAATTTAGTGTAACAGCTCTTCAAGACGTGAACCACCTTCCTTTAAGTCTCTGTCCAGTTCCTGGCACTAGTGAGACTCAGATAGTCATGTAATCCTTTAACTGCCACTGTGAAACAAATAATTCATAAGATAAACCCACTTTCAGTTTAAGCAGTCCAGTAAGCTCTAACRCTCTCCTGAAGAAAGGCAGTTCAGTAATGCATTAAAAGATTCTCATGTGCCAGGCTCCAGCTTAGTTACATATCCACACAGAAGAATCTAATTAAGGGCTTTATACAAAGGAGATGAATAATTTCTCATTAAGTTAGGGCAAGTGCAGTATCACTTATAATTGGGGAAATCCGCATGAAGATATCTCCAGTTGTTACCTATCATCAAAGATGGCAACATCAAAGTTTTTGTTACAAAAACACCTATTTTACATTTTCACTTAAATACACACTGGGGGTTTTGCTAAATGCTGACTGTCAGAACAAAGGGTCAAAGCTTAGTGCACATGCATAAATATACTACTCTAGTACCTTTTATTTATTTTGGTATGCAGCTACCTTCTTCCATCTGTCTCACATCTGCCGCTCAACAAAACTAATAAATAAGTGCCAAATCAAAATAGGGAATCCCCTTTCTTCACACTGCTGCCARTATGCCCTAATCTAACTTCTAGTGAGGAAATAGGAAGACTCCTTTATTGATTTTCTGTTGGAATTTTTTGAGCAGAGCAAATAGGCTGACTTTATTAGCAAGTGTTTACTGACACCAGAGTTAAGTTCTGGAAACTGTCATCCATATCATCCCTTAAGTCCATTTCCTAAGCGAATTTTAGCTTTGGATGTTTCTGAAAAAAATAGAGATTAAGCCCCCTCCATTTTTTCTGTGGTAGGCAATAGGCGGGATGCAGGAGGAGACAAACTCCTTATACTGTTAAGAGCCTAAGCCCTCCAAAAGTAAAAGAAGGTCTTGGAACCCACTGTCTAACAAGAAGTCCCATTGCTTGCAAATCCGGCAAGYGCTTCATGCTAAAACAGATTAGCTAAATCTGCACAGTGAACTATGCTATGTAACTTTCTGTGACACACCAACAAAAGACATTTCTGTGAATAAACACTGATTTGACAGGAAGTTAGACAAATCCACTCCAACATCTATCTTTGGCATTCCAAACAAAAGGGAGCATTTAGAGAAAAATTGAAAAAACCCACAATTGTACAGAGCTCCAACCAGATGCAAATCTTTACTATAACTGACGTGGGGCAATGGAGCTTTTGTAATGTACAGAAATGAAGCCTAGCACAAAGGGTGGAGCTCAGAGGGACAGTCCCCTGAACACCAACATCAGCCAGTGCCCATCGTGCAAACCTGTCTTTGCTTTGGACAGCCATCCCTTACGTTTTGCTGGGCAGTACTTCCAAAACACTCTGCACCTTTGAAGTTACAGTACAAATAGGTTTTTCCAATGTAATTGTTCCTTGGCCTTGCTTTGATGATTCAAAGGAAACAGACACATTGTGGCAGATTTTCTTCTTAGCAGATACTTGGATACCACCATGCTTATATCTACCTATGCTTCCAGGCTGTGCCCACAGAATATGTTCTCCCGGCTGGTGTGTGTTAGTTGGAATTCTAGATATTCCCATGGTGTTAGCTCAGGTGGCTCCACATGACATGGTATTCTGCAGTTTAACATTACCCTGATTTCCTATCCTTAACTACTACAGAGCACTGTCAGGCAGCAGGAGCTGGGCCAAGGGCAAGCTTTCACAAGGAAGATATACTCCTGGGACCCATCCTTCCCCAGCCCCATCTGTGCCACTTACCTGAAATTCCAAATTATGAATGCAAAGTATATGAAAAAGAAAAGACATCTTGTTGTTTATAAAACTACTGATTAAAGGATTTCCTTCTCTTAATTAGAAAATAAATAAATATTTGAAGTGAACAGATGCAAACAAGTCCCCTCAAACTGATTCACTTTGGCTAATCAATTCCACACAGAAAATAAATTCATGCAAATCTAAGTCTTCATGTGAACACATCTCTTCAGTGACATGCTCATGAGGTCATTTGTTTCAGCTTAATAAATCAGGCAGTTCTWTCAGCAGCATACTTGCCAACATTAACCTCTTTAATCAACAGTTCATTTGCTTTGTGGCGGAAAGCTATCCTCCACGATTGCTATTTTCTGACTAAGAATATGCTGAAGACCTTGAATACAGGATACAGAAGGGTTTCAAGAAGGGCTGGTGTTTATTCTGCCCAGTGGAGCATGCTGGAAGGCTTCCCTTATACCCTGAAATACTGTGCTTTTGTCTACTAAGTCTGTGCCAGCAACGCACCGGCAATGTAATTTCTAGCGCATGAACGCTCAGAAAATAGATGATCAAGGACCAGCAAGGAAACCTCAGAATGTGGGCATGTGCTCCTTTGCATTTGAAAGTCATGAAGACAAAATTAATATATCTTCATTGATATATGAGAGAAATTGAAGTTTCTTAAGTGATTTGTGTAATGACATCTAGTAGACTGAACCATACAGACATTTTCTGTGTTCACCACATCCTTGAAATTTTAGAGATTTCATGGGTGGAAACATTCAAAATAGTAGTAAGAAAAGAGGATGGGATTCAGAAGTCCAACTTTTGCCATTGAAGTCAGTGGTGAGGCTGCTATTAGTTTCAATACAGCAGCCTCAGACTTTCGCTGATGTTCAGAAAGCATAAATAACCTGTAAGATGTTGCTTTTCAGCCAAGCCAATCATATGACAAAGAGTTTCATTATTACAGGCAAGATCTCACCCTATGGTAAAAATTCTCACAGCCTCTTTTTATACTTGTGGGCTTCAGTGCATGTGCTGATTGCATCCTGAACACATCCCAAGCTGAAAGGTGTTTGATCCATCCCAGCCTGCCCCTCGCACACCASTGTCCCCCTGGAGTGAGGTGGCCCAGGAGGGATGGCGTGATGAGCAGGGCACTGGGGCACTGAAGCCCAGCAATTTAAATGTGACCTACCCCTGTTTCCTGCGGCTGGTAGAGGAAACCTGTTTGCAAGTCAGGGACTGCTTTCTTTAACCAGTTCCATTGTATGGGAGCCAATCATCAATGCATGGGGTATTTTGGTCTTGTTTAGTTGTGTGGGGTCTTTAAATTTAGGCCCTGAGAGGTTTATCATGAGTTGAACTCTTCATTTTCAGAGCTGCTACAGAATGAGTTGCAAGAGCAGCCCYCAGAGAGAGAGTTTATAATTGTACTGTATAGTTTTGAGCTCAACTTTTAATTCCATATGCAAACAAACCTGATTAAAGAGGATATCCAAAGACGAAAAAACATAACTTTCTTTTAATTTTCATTGCCTTGACATTTGCATCTCAAACACTTTCCATAGTGTGTCATGAAAAATTATAACTGTGTGTATAGCCTTCAAAGCAAAATATATGCTTTCATTTAGCCCTGATCCCAATTACCTGTTCTGTATTGCCAGGTAAATGGTAGGTATTTGGTGCAGGTTCAGCCACTCATTCCTTTGGGGTTTTTGAGAAGGTGAGAAAGTATCTCTTTAAAAACCTTGTTCAAAATCTAACATCTTATACTTGTCTTACACTTGTTTCATTATTCAGTTACTATGAAATTCAAAAGGAAAATTCAGAAAGTTCCTGATGCAGTGGATTAATAACTGGGGAACTCCTTTACCAGGAGGAGCAAAAAGGGGAGAAATCCAGTGGATTATTACTCATGGGTATGCAAAAGTTAAAAATCAGAAGCCTGCAATATAAACCTTGTAACTGGACACTTCATTAAAACTGCCTAAAAAAAAAAAGAAAATACATAATGTTGTCTCTAAGTGTTAAAATCTGATTTACAGGTGAACCGGGGTGATGGCAATTCTTGTTAAAAGGGATTCAGGTATTCTTAATAATTATATTACTGTAATAACTGGAGGCTGCAGTAAGAGTTTAGTCTTCCATTGCTCTAAACACTCCACTAAAAAAAAGGCAAGCCAAAAATAGTCTGTGCTGCAGAGAGTGTGTGTGTGTTTTTTAGGGCTGTAAACATAGATGGAACGGATGATAAGATAGAATGGAAAAAGGGAGAATGAAAAGGGGAAAAGTGGGGGTTATATACACAGAAATGAACATGTGGCTAAAACTGATTGCATCAATAGTTTCAGCTCACCTCACGCTGAATTCTTTAGCCTTTCATTTCCTGGTTTCTGAAGGAAAAGGAAATAATGAGAATGCAATGAATAATGCATATTCATGTGTCAGCCTGAGAGTACAGACTAGCACTTTTGCTAATTTGTAATTTAACAATAATCTGTGGAATGAACAATGAAATTCTCTTAGTCAGGAGTCTGGCTCTGAGTCATTATGAGAGATGCAAGCTCACAAGTCAGCTTTCTCTTCATTTTTTAGGAAAGTCCTTCTGTTCCCAGACGTTAGATGCTCTGGTACTCGGCAATTAAGAACACTGCTGAGCTTTCACAGAAGTCACTTCCTGATTATTTTTTGGCTTTTGTTGGCAGATTTGTTCATGCAGAAGAGTTCTTAATGGGAGGCTACAATGAACTGTCCGTTTAAGAAAGATTATAATGAACAAATGGAAAATGTGCAGGTAAACAGCAGTGTTAACAAGAGGCAAGCCTGTTATGCAAATAAGTTTTAATTAAAAAGTTTCCATTTCTTTCAAAATTGATTACAACTTCAGAACCATTTTTAATATTTGATTTTCTTTTTTTTGTCTCAGTGAAATAACTGGACTGTAAGTGGATTTTTTTCCTTTAATTTACTTTTATTCTCTCTTTCTCCAGTGTGAGACAAAGTAAGAAAAATTTAGTGTAAGAGAATTTCATCACAATTTAAAATGAAAACATGAAATATTTTTTCAAATTCTAATGCTGAAGGTCTTCAATATAGAAAAGCCAACCCACATTCTTCCAGCAAAACATGTTGTCAAAACCTAGTTTTTCAACAAATTCTTCATCTTGGCAAAATCAGTGTGCTCTAATCAATCTCCACAATCCAGAATACAAAGTGCCAGGCTCTCCCAATTAAACAGTGGTGTTGGGAAGACTTACGCAAGTGGCAACAGCCTATGTAAATACATGCAGCCAAAGAAGAATCAGGCAAGGAGCTGCGGGGGGAGAGGACCTTGGGATGTTTGTAATCCACCCCAGCACTGGCTTCTAATATGAATTCCTGTGCTTACTTCTTGAGGCCTCTAACATAGAAAAATGTGTGGGGATCATAAAAGTGATGAGCTGGAGAGCACGTCCCGAAGTGCTTTGTGCCTCCCTTTGATCCCATACCCAATACAGATTAGCTAGACTCAAGGTCTGGCAGATCGACTTTCAGAGAAGAACATCCAGGATAAAATCTTCAGCTAGTGGAAGTCATCACAGCTCCACTGATTTGTTTTGATTCATGCCTGCAAAGGATCTGGCTCTTAAGTTTTAGGAAAGCTAGTCTAACAATGTAATACCAATAATTTGTATTGACAGGCTTTTAAATGATAATACTCAAAGCAAGAGCACATGTGGTTACCACAAAATAGTCGTTTTCAATAACTTGGTGCTAACAGAGGAAACTGTGTTATTGCAAATGCACAGGCCTTTCGTAATACATCACGCAATTCATGGGGGAACACCATTCCTGAGCCTTTTGTAATATATCACACAATTCATGGGGGAACACCATTCCTGAGCCTTTTGTAATATATCACACAATTCATGGGGGAACACCATTCCTGAGCTACTGCACCTCAGCCTGATATAATTTTCTCAGTCCACAGAGGATTGTTCTCTGGATCCCAAGATTTCCATTTCTAGACGGATGCCCTCTCTTTCTATCTGTGAAAATACTACCTATGATTTGTAAGCTGCTGTTCAGTTTCCAAAAAATCCATACTGTAATACATGTGCAGAGTTTCACAGTGACAGTGGCGTAATCCTGATGATCTTGGGCTCCAAGAGGGAGCTCGAATCTCTTGTGAGACAGATGATACCTGGMAAGAGCCATGCCAAGCTTTCCTGCCTCTTGGCCTCATGAAAGGATCCTTGCCCCCAAAGCTTCCTTCCATTTTTCTACTGGTATTAGCTGTATAKTACATAGCTTCCTACAATCCCCACCACATCGCATATTTTTCAAGTCCAAGGCATGCCCTGGAAGGAAAAATTATGCTTTCCCTTCCCGCAAAACTCCCTTTCCATTCCTTTATTGAAGGTTTCTGACTGAGCTGGCTGAAATGGTACCAAACCAGCCATTCAAACACAGGGACTGCGATGGCTGGTCACCACCCTGCCTTACTGAGAAACATCCCTGGGCTCTTGGGTTTCAGCCCTTTGTTCCCTCCATGCTGAAAATGCTTCCCTGGAAAGAAGAGGGCGTTGAGGGTTAATGTTTGAGGAATGCAGGACCAGGATTAATGCTTGTGGCAATTAGTTACTCAGTGGAGCTGCGTGTGCACACCAATTTTCCTGAAGCTTGACACAACCAGTACTTAGGCATACGAGGAATTTTACTTGCCTGAAAATTCTCCTTTTACCTGAATAGGACTCCAAACTTCAATAAAGTTGGTCACATATATAAGGACTTGAAGCTTCTATCCCTAAAGCAGTAAAATCAACTGCATTTACAAAACCTTACTTTGAAATATAACCCTGAAATGTAACAGAAATAAACGAAGTAGAGAACAACCTCACTTTGAGCTTGAGAGAAGTCAAAACCCCTAATCCCTCACTACCGACCTAATTGCCACGCAATGGTAGGTCCCTCATGATGTGTGTAATCTGCTACAAATGATGATCTTGCAACACGGACAAAGAGCATTTCTGGAAYGTTAACACACATAGAACTTATAATATCCATTTTATGCCTCCTTCATGCAAAAGTAAACTGTATTTAAAGGCATTATACATGCTTGCTATGTAATTACATTAATCAGAGCGAGCTGCTTCTCTGCGTTCCCCTGCTGTTGCCATGGCAGCATCCCCGTGTTTGCAAAGTGCAGGGCACCCGTTCTTAATTATACTTACAAAGCAGCCACATTTCAAAGGAACACAATAAATACAAAGTTAAAAGTGAGGATGCTGCACAGAAGTGATATGAACAAACACGTTTTTATCACATCTTCATCTCGTGCACACTTCACACGTGTTATTAGAGTGTTCTGCCTAATTCCCATCTTCCTTTTGTGCATTTATGGAAAACTCCAGATTTTTGTCTGCCAGAAAATGCAGTCTCTGTTGCAGGCCCCAGAGTTATCTCCACTTCTAACCTGGGAGCTGATCGTTATGAAACCAAAGCAGTTTAGAGAGATCTTGTAGTCTGCACTGATCAAAATATGGCAACCGGGAATGTCTTTTTATTCTCCACTAACCAATGTAAATGCCATCGCTGCTCTCCATTCCCACTGGTGCCCAAGTCACCCACGCAGCAGATGCCCAGTGAGCTGCCTCCCTGCTGCAGTCACTCATCTCAGTGCCACCATGTCGGTTTTGGTGGCAGTGAAGGCCTCACCACGATCAGTCTGAGATGCCAACATGACATTGATCAAGCAGAACATATTTCCTATAGCACGCGTGAATCACCGGCTTGGTGCAGCACACGCCACCAGCAGAGTCCTTGCTTCCTTGTGGATGAATAACATGGAAATTGCAGTCGACACGGAAATTTACATTTTTACCCCTATAAAGAAATAAAGGATTCCCTCATTCTGAAATTATGTTCTCCCTGAAGTTGAACAGAGCTTATACAGATGTTGGATTGCAGATATGAATTATGTATTTTCTGGGGGTGGAATGTCATGCGATTTTAGTGTTATTCAAGCCACAAAGATCCATCGGGGGAGAAGTAATTAGAATATTTCAGAGCCCCAGATTTCTTAAGCTCGTGAGCAAAATGAAATTGGCTGCCTCCGATTTACATGTCTGCAACCACACCATGAAAAACCTGTCAGTTCTCAGCTTTTGGATCTGAAACCTCTGGGGGAAAACCAGGTGTTCTGGCAAACGACGGTGTTGCTTTGGTGTCACTTGCGCACAGCTAATTCTGAAATAAATCTGTGCTGAGGTGTAGGGGGCACTGTGTCACTGCATGTATATGAGCAGGGGTGGTAAAAGCCATTGGATCTGACTTACAAGGCAGAAGCCCTATTTTCCAGCTTATTTATTTCTATTCTTAGTTTCTATTCTCATGTGTATTTATTTTTCACTTTGTGCATGGGAAATTGTGGTGTTTTCACCTGGGTGTATGCACTCAGCCATAGAAAAGGGAAGCAATTCTGCCTTCTTAATGAACCTTGCTCTGACTTAATTATCTGGGTAAGCAACGTGGCCTGGACATGGCTGGCATATAAGGACATGTGGGCAGTAATGTTTCTTTTATTTTAAAAGGGAAAATCATTCTACGATTTGGCCTGTGAGCTGTAGCTGATGCTGCATTCTTTCTGGCGCTCTCTATTTGTTCTGTCCAGGTAGCTGCCATGGCTCCCTTAAAATTGCAGTGACTTCTAGATACACTTTGGACTTTTCAGTCTCATTTGACTCTGGCCTGCCAAGACAGGTTGCAGAAGCCTTCGGGTTGCCCTGGCTGGAGCTGTGGAGTGGACAGGAGGCCACAAGATTGTTGCAAGGCAGGAGTTAGTTGTTTCTTGCACCACATGCTGATTCTCAGCACTGGGCTCTGCAGATGCATTTGCTTTGCTTACTCTGCCAGCAGAATAAGAATAATGCCAGAGTGGTTTGGACTACTAACATGAGGGATTTTCTTTTGCTCTACCTTGTGCAGGCTCACATTTCCAGAGCTTTTGGTCTGCGATGGTCTCCCCACCGATTTGAGAAACATACTGCTGGAAGTAGAAACTACGTGATTAAGACTGATTTATCTCTCTATATATTTGAGAATACACACACATACATATGTGTATATATATAGATGTACATGTATAGATGTATATGTACACGTATATGTGAAACCGGTCCCGCTACCGCCCTTATGTAGAGCACAGACGTTACATAATGCTTCCAGCCGGGAACAGAGAAGCAGGGATATGACTAAGCAACAGAGCGTGACTTATGAATAACAAATTGTGCATATTCCCAAAGATATTTCTCTAGCTGATCTCCAAGGAAAGAAATCTCCAAAATGAATACATTTGGGAAATCTCCCGTCTCCTAGAGGACTACGAGGAGATACTGGAGGACATCGAGCAAACAGAAAAGTAGACTGAATTTATTCCATATATTTACATTGCTCCTTGTAGATTACTCACTTGCCTCTGACAATGACTTCATGTGTTGATTCAGGTGATTAATATGTGGGTCAAGAGTTTTCACCCACTGCGCAGCAACGAGTGCGGTGTGATTGAACTCCAGTTTGCAGCTGAAGGCAGAAAGCAAACCCCTCGCAGGCACCGGAGGGCAGTTAGAGGCAGATTAAAACTCAGCAGGGTGAGATCTAGGGATTTGCTCTCCTCCTTCTACTTGACCAGAAACCTGCATACAGACACCTACAGCTTTGTCACCTTGTGGTGTTAAAAACCCTCTCGCTTTGCCTCTTTGGGTTGTTACTACCTCCTGTATGAACTAGCATCTGAAGAGGCCTCTGGAGATATCAATCTGCACAGCAAGGGCCCTGTAAAGTGGCAGCATCAGCAAGGCAGGCACTTCTAAATTCTTCAAGCCAGATCCTTGTGTGGAAGAAATCGGCAGAGCTCCAGTGCCACCAATAAAGCTGTGCCAACTGACTCCTGCTGGGGCTCTTGGCCTCAGATTTCTCAGAGAAAAAAAATTTAATTGATGATAAAATAAGAGAGGATAAGGAAAAGCTTTTAAATGCCTGAAAGATGATTTGGAGACAGAAAAGGAAGGGCCAGGGGCAACGAAACAAGGGCGTGTTTGAAATGATTCAATAAGCAAATGGCGAAAAAGATGAAAGAAATATCACAAAAAATGAGAGGAGGGTGATTATTTTCTGTCTCCTCTCTGAATCCACATTTTGTCAAAGCAATCACGGCTTTCCCATGGAGACAGTATGACCGCCTGATCCAAGGACCTGTGATTTAGATAAGACATCTGCTTGCAATAGCATCCTCTCAGCCCTGGGATCCTTGCTTGTCTTAGAGCTGATCGGGTGATTATACAATGCCGTTATCTGCTGAATTTCTAAAATGCTCCCCTCGGAGCGGGTGTGCCTACACAAGCACCGCAGGACAAAAGGGAGTGCTGAGCTCCAGCTCTCCTTTGCTGGTCAAACAAAGCTGAGTCAGTACAAAGCGCTCCGCAGTTTATTGCCGGCCTCGCTCAGCAAGGGGGAGCACCCAGGGAAGGATGCCATGAAAAGTTGGCTCCAGAGCGCAGCGTCTCTTTGGACCGAGCTCTTAAAGTCATGGTATTCTCAAAGGCACAACGAAGCCAAGCCTTTCTGCTGACCTTTTCAGACGCTCACCAGTAGTGCTGCTCTTTATTTCCACTCAGATCAGCCCCCTCATCTGTACTGGCTCGCTCTGCCATTCCCCTTGCTTGTTCCACAGGACGACACTGTGAGATCTCATCTAGGCTTGCTAACAAGGTCTCATTCTTTATCTTTTTCCATTCCCTTTTGCTCTCTTCTTCCCTCTTCTTTTAATCCCAAAGTTTGCTTCAGTCTGCCTATTTCATAGTTTGCCATGATCTTATTTCCCCCCATGCAGGGGAGCACCCCTTGATGTGGATGGGCTCTTGCTTCCTGGGGGCAGGAATTTGGATCCCTGAGTGACAGAAAGCTCAGCATAGTTCAAGGCTCCGTCCAGTCCAATATAATGCTGATCTGGACAGTGAGGGCAGGTTAACTGCTGCTGCTGATTTTGTGGCTGATTGCAATCTGGGCTGGACAGGTTTTGACCAAACCAATTGGCTGTCTGTAACAGATGCTAATAATTTTTATGATGTGGATACAACTTTGATCTTCATGTTAAGCCTGAATGTAAAAAAAGCTAATAAACTACTCCAAGGAAATTAAATGAACACCTGTAGTTTGCCCAGGAACAGTTCAAAGGTGTACCAAGGCTAAAGTGTTTGAGGTCCACCATCGAGGGGGAAGGGATGCATGTTTGGGCAGGCTACTGAAATCTTTAGTTCCAAAAGAGCTACTACCTAATTTGGAAAGACTTCAAATATCTGGAAGATGAGCTCTGTGTGTATTTAGCATCCAATTATCCAAAGAACTAAAATGAGCGCACACCATAAATCTTTCCTCAATGATACTTGTGTCAGAACTGATGATAAGGCAGCAGCATAGAGATGACAATTTGGACAGCTCTCCTTTTTTATGCCTCATTTCATACCTTAGACCAACTCTCTGAGCTTCCCTGCAGCTGTCAGCTCTGGTGAGATTTATTCACCGGCAATAAAGATTCCAGGCATTCCCGGGAACTCGCCTAAACATTTACACGGACATGTTCCCCTCTTCCCATTAACCCTCATCTGTGCCGATGTCCTCTCTTCCCAGCTCCATTTCTCTCCAACTTCTCCCTTCCTTAGGCAGGGTAGTGACTCCTCTTTCCTCCCATCAAACATTTCTGAATGTGGCCACTCTGAGAGTCAGCAGTGGTGAAAATGTGCCATAGCAGAGACAGCAGCGTTTTTTCCTTGGGATTGATTTATTTCTCTCAAGGCATAGTTGTACTGCGTAGCAGATAACACAGATAACAGAGCTAAGACCAAGCATAGCTAGTACCAACTGAACAAGCTCCAGAAGAAGCACAGCAGTGTTAGCCTAGCTCTGCTCACAAGAAATAAACCTTAAGCACTGAGCTGGTTCCTCTGTGCTGCTCTGTATCATACTGATCAACCTCAGGGGCTCTGAACGCACCTCTCCTGCATGACATAGGGAAGTGCTTCCCACTTGGGGAGGGATTTCAAGCAGTTCATCATATTCTGAACTGAGAAATGGGAGGGAATTTCTATGCAGCCATACATGGGAGATCTACTAAAGAAACACAGGCTGCAACACTCCAGTTTCTTTCCTATATGGAATTTGTTTCCACTTGCTTCCTTCTAACATCTAAGTGTACATGAAGATAGCCTCTCACAGCCTAGTGCCTCTTTGGTCACTGTTAATAAAAAAAATAAAGAGGTCATCATCAAACACTCCAGTTAGCTGTTCATGTAGCAAACAATGCCATTTATTGCAATCTATGTCAATGAGTTTTAGCAAGGACAGTTGGCTTTTTGGCAACTAACAAGAGTTGTAGCTTTTCTTCTATTGAATTGTTGCCTTTGAGGTGGAAAAAAAAGAGCATTTTCTAGATCTTGTACATTCTACTGAATGCACTAATATTTTATGACCTTTCTGTGCACAAGCATTCTTCTTTAGCCTATGTCTTATACTTTGAAGAGTCATTTTAATGAAGAACTACACATGGGAATATTTTTCTTTAGTTTCATGAGAGCAAGCACTGTAACACATTGCTAGTTTTAAGGCAGGTTGTACAACTTAGGATGTTTGCTTTCTTAGAGTAAACAGGCACTTCTGGTTTTGGCTGGGATAGAGTTAATTTTCTTCACAGTAGCTAGTATGGGGCTATGTTTTGGATTTGTGCTGGAAACAGGGTTGATAATTCAGGGATGGTTTCGTTACTGCTGARCAGTGCTTACACAGAGTCAAGGTCTTTTCTGCCCCTCACCCCACCCCACCAGCGAGTAGGCTGGGGGTGCACAAGAAGCTGGGAGGGGACACAGCTGGGATACCTGACCCCAACTGACCAACAAGGTATTCCATACCATATGACGTCATGCTCAGCATATAAAGCTGGGGGAAGAAGGAGGAAGGGGGGACGTTCGGAGTGATGGCGTTTGTCTTCCCAAGTAACCCTTACGTGTGATGGAGCCCTGCTTTCCTGGAGATGGCTGAACACCTGCCTGCCCATGGGAAGTAGTGAATGAATTCCTTGTTTTGCTTTGCTTGTGTGTGCGGCTTTTGCTTTAC
This sequence comes from Phoebastria nigripes, assembly GCA_035582835.1. NCBI lineage: Eukaryota > Metazoa > Chordata > Aves > Procellariiformes > Diomedeidae > Phoebastria > Phoebastria nigripes. The sequence goes on from JAYKAV010002996.1 coordinate 215,201, forward strand.
CTGTTAAACTGTCTTTATCTCAACCCACGAATTTTCTCACTTTTACTCTTCCATTTCTCTCCCTATCCCACCGGTGGGGACTGAACGAGCGGCTGTGTGGTGCTTAGTTGCCAGCTGGGGTTAAACCACGACATTCTGCTGTTTAGTTTCATCCCAAAGTATTACCAGCCATCCCCAGCATGATATTTAAACAGAAGGAATGCAAACTCTCATCCAGCTCAAGTGATTTTTATGGTCCAATGAGTAACAAGATATTAGTCACCAGAAGGCCTTTTGACCTCATTCGTTTTTACCTTCTTTTCTGCTAATAAATACATTCTTCTGGTTATGAACTGCTTACTTTTTATGCAGGAAAAGTTACCTTGCTGGAAAAATCTGCCAAATGCAAGTCTCTTTCAGATTGTTACCTTGGAAGTTAAGACAAATTAATAGTATATCAACTCAGACACAAAGTTTTCAAAGCAACAAGCAACAACCACCCTAAAGCCACTCTTCTGACCTTTCAGCAGGTACAGGAATATGGAAGCAAGGGCTTTGTACACACTGGCCACAGGAAATACTTGAACTCCCGCATCCTTAATCCCTGGGTTTGGGATCTCCAGGCGGTTTATAGGAATCACCTCAGATCTTTTCCAACTGAGCAACAAAGAAAGAGGGCCATCTGGCCCAGACAACCCTGGCTGCTGGAGGAACAGGCAACAGTTTTGCAATATGAACAAAGTGTAGAGAGAGACAGGTTGCAAATTCCTCGGAGCTGGCACAGGGGAAGACCTTTTCACTTGTGAGACAGTGTTAAACAGGCTACTTGCATAACCCTAACTTCTCCCAGGACCTCTGCTGGAGTAAGCGTCCAGTCTGGAAGCAGCATCCTGCCACGTTAGCAGATGGGCACAAGTAAGGCAGCCAAAAGACCGGAGAAAAATGGATGCTTATGGGGAAGTCACAGAAAGGGAGCTCATCACAACTGAAGGATGTATACAGCTGTTAACAAGTTCGTAGACTGCAGTGGAGAGACATAATTATAACATGACTGCACACAAACAGGGAACTAGGATTAGGACCTCAGCAACAGAAAATCAGGTTTTTATAATGTGCATCACCAGCAGACATCTACTGTTGTTTGTGAAAGCAGGTTCCTTACCCTCTGTGGACACCACCATGTCTTGTCACAAGAAGAGGCTGGGATGAGATACCTTACTGCCCGACTCAGCGTATTATCCTTGCTGAGACCATATGCAGCTCTGTGCTACTACTCAGCAGGAACATAGCCATCAAAATCTTTCTCAGAACCAGCAGAAAAAAAGCCTGAAACTTCTCAGCTCCAAAAGCTCAGCTCTGCAGCCTCTGCAGTACAACAGGATATTGTTGAGAGCTTCTAACTATGCGCTGTAAGAAAAATGGTAGAATTAGTCTGCTTGCCAACTGGTAGTGTCCGATCTGCCAATTTCACAGTCAGCTGCTATCTATGGATAATATAAGCTGCTCTCCTGCTGCAGTAATAGAACGTTCTAAATAAAATTGTAAGCTTCGCCACTGAAACACACTATTGTGTATTTTTATGTGTTTATTAGGAACTGTGAGATTTAATTAGATATAGTGCAAGCATTTTATCTTGTCAGCTTTGCTGACAGAGATCTGAGATGTGTAACTTCATTGGGCACAGATGCTCTTCCTAGAGAATCTTTGTTCTGCCCTAGCTGTTAATCCTGCCACTTCTCCGCTGTTTTTCGATATGTGTATATTTAGTTGCATATGGGGATTTTGCAACAGTGATTGTTAGGATATGTTTTAGTGTAGGTCATATCAGCACCCAGTATATTCTGAAGCCTTCTTGTACACGTACAGCAAGAGAGCCCCTGCCACAAGCAGCTAATGAAGAAGACAAGAACTTTTATTTGAGTGCAAGTTTAATAGTGTTTCAGGGACTGATGCAGACAGGTTACATGGAATTGCTATCTGCAGCAGTCTTCAAGGAGGTGATACGAAAGTTTTCAGAATTGTCTGGAGATTAAAGATGCTCCATCTGAATGCCTTGAAAGAACCCAGTTTCTTAAGGGTTGTTGACTTTCAATTTCTGTGGATCCAGACTTACCAAGATGTTCAAAATGGGTCCCAATGAGCAGAAGAATGCAAGTGCTAACATCTCTTTTGCCAGTTTGAGCTATGTATGTTATCTTGCTATTATACCTTACCCACTCTTTGAGCCTTTTCTGGCTGCCACTGCTAAATAGACTGCAGCAAGCATTTCCTACTCCGCTTTTATTTAATAGATTCCACCATTTTCAAAAAGAAAGAGATTTAATCTAACAAAGTGCTTAAGCTTGTGCATACCTGCGAACTTATAAGTAATTCTGTTGAAGTCAAGGAGGAATAGCACATAGCTAAAGTCAATACAGAGTGAAATCCTTTGCTAGATCAGGCCTCATAAGGGCTGCTGATGAGATAGGCTAGGAGATGACTGGAATTGCTCAGACACATCCTACCACTGCCTAGGTGCAGTGGGAAGGTGCAGCTGGAGCTGCTGTTCCTGGGGCAGTTCTCTCTAAACTGAGATTGAGCATTTCGAGTTAAGGCAACGAAGGGTTTGTGTCAACGTGCAGACTGACTTGGAAGATTATATACCCTTAAAGATGCCTAGCTTTAATATACAGAAACTCGTGCTTATCTACACCTTAGACTGGCTCCAGGGGAGGGATAAGATACATCAGGACTGATGCTGCAATATTGCCCTTAGCCTGAAAGCAGGAATCCCTCTGTGGCACCTTTGCTCCCTCCACGGTGCAGGGCAGGGTAAACATGTCCAGAGGGCTCGCTGCTAAGGTGCTGAGGGTCTTGGCACCTAAAATAAGATTCAGAAGACACTGGAGACACCAGAGTTTCCAAAAGTACATGCTTCAGTGCCTATGTCCTTTATGGATGGATCCAGCCCCAATGTAACTGGCTGTTGGCTTTTCACTACAAATCCACGTGTGTGTTTCAGTCCTCACCTGGAATGACYGCTGCCAACACAAGGCAATAATTCAATCTCTGTGTCAAGTCTCTCACTGCTGAGCCCACCAAGAGAGGGTGGCAGCTGTGATTTTTGTAGTTTGTGCTGTGCTAGAAACTGAGCTCCACTTGCCAGCTGACAGGTAAAAACTGTTTTCGCTTGTGGTGAACCTGAGTTAGTTTAAAGAGATGACTAATTTATGAAARTTTCTATTGTCCACTACCCCATCCTCTTAGATACTCAGTCACCCCATAACTATGTAGTTAGTTACTTTTCCCTTCCCAAAACAGCTCAGATACACACTTCTAAGCAGTGGTATCACTTATTAAATGATTAAATGATGCAAAAATGGGTGATAGCCTAGAAAAAACCAACCTTACTGATAACAGTACACTGAGACCTTCTTTAGTTTTGTTGTGAAAGCTGCTGTTTGGGGAGTCCAGCATGCCTCACTGAAGACCCAGAGGAGTCTAGACTGGTGGTAAAGTATTATGATTTTAGTCACTGGCAAAGGGGAGGGCAAACAAACAAGAAGAAATTCAAAGGGAAACATCAAACCACTGTAAGCAACCTGAATTATGCAGGAGTCATAGAGGGAAGACCAAGAGACTTGGGTAGGAAAATTACTGAAAAATGTATAGCAACATCTGTCTTGTGTCTGTATCAGACTTGAGGCAGAGCTGGGAAACCTGTTTTGATGACATGCCAGGCGAAATGAAACTGTTCCCTATCCCTCAAAGAAAATAAATAGGGAAAAATGCCGCTCACTCTTTCTCCTGTTCTGCCGCAGTAACCCTTTCAGACTTGCCTATACATTTTTGCAGGTCTTACAAATTCAGAGGAGGCAGCACCAGCACCACCAGCAGTGCTGATTCAGCTGGACTGGGAGCTGAGACAGCCAGCAGGTAGTTGCCAAGGAGCAGGCAGCCTGGTGCCGAAAAGGGGGAAGCCGCTCTCCTGTCACCATGAAATATTTCCAACCCGGGGCGAGCACCAAAACCCGGTGCTGAAACAGTGGCCGGCGAGCACGGGGACGGATGGGATATACTGCAAGTGCCAGCTGGCCACAGGGATGCTGCCTTCCCAGCTCGGTTAGAAAATGTCACTGTTCAGTCCAGTCGTTGCAGCTCCGAGCACAGAAATTACGGAGGGAGAGCAGAGAGGTGGTGCCTGCTCTGCCTCTCCCATTTTTTCCTGCAAAATTGACGAACGAAAGGCTGTAATAGTGCCTCCTCCTCAAGTGGTTCTGCTTTTCTCTTTAGCAACAAACCACCCCTACGCTGAAGTGTGAGTTTTAGCCCCCTGAAGGGAGCTGTGCCAGGCTCTCACAGGGCACGTGTGGGGCACACAGGCATCCCACAGGCACCTCTGCACTGTGCTCAGTGCTGTCTGTGAAGATGTCAGGAAGCAAAACGCTGTCCGGATTACATTACTGGAGACAGACATACAGTCTAGTTCTCCAGGACAGTGTCATTACCATCAACCAGTTATGATTTTTAGAAGATACTTTATAAAGGGCTGGATTGAACATCTTTTGAGCATTTTGACAAAACTGTGAGAAGATTTGGTGTCCTTCCTTATTCTTTTAACCTTTTGCTTTTTTTTAATAAATTTTATAAATCTCATTCCATTTTTCTGCCTGAAGTACATCAGTTTCTATGGAAACATTGTAGTCATTTATGTGCATGGTGTTTTCTGACATCCATATGTGGAGTATAAAGACAAGTTACGTCACTGTTGTGAAATGTAGGCATTTATGTGATGCTTATCATGGCTCTATGTGCAAGAGAGGGGATACCTTTAGACTGTTATATAATACATGCAAAAGTCCAGATGCAGGGAGGCAGCAACGAGCTGAGCTGTGGAATTTAACACACTCAAGACATTGATAGCCACACTGAAGAAAAATGTGGGAGTCACTTAATATTTTGATTTTGCATATTTGGTGCAACTACACCTGTCTTCACTGTGTAGCACAACAGTGAAACCTCAGTGAATTAATTACCACAGAGAGTCTAATGATGTAAATCATCCTCCCTGTGACTACATCCAGTACTGCTGAAGGAAAGATAAAGAAACAATCATGCTGTTTCTTCCTTCATGAAAAAGAGAAAATTATATTGTGACACAATGTGTAAATAACAGAACCAAAGCCATTGGCTCTCTAAATATCTCATTCAGTAACATAAAACAAGCTTCCAGCGAGTGATGCTTGTTACTTATGTTTTAATTAGGCTCTTATAAATCTACATTTCATATCTTCTGAAGGGTTAGTGAAATCCTCCCTATATGAAGTATGTTTTAAAAAGCAGTGCTATGGCAGTCTAGGATACTTAATAAATTACATATTAATAAATTAATTAATACGTAATAAAATTATTACTGCACCTTGGGCATGCTATAGAGCTAGAGTGCACCCACACAAATCCTTTGGCTGCTATGTGTGAAAACTGCAGTTTAGGAGGTAGCACTCTGCTCATTGAAATGATTACCATAATGTTGCTTCTTACACATCTTTTACTTTTGATTCTTAATATTCAGAACCGTAATTTGACAATTTGTTGTCATTTCTACCATTAATTTCCTCTATCAAGACATGGAAATCAGCTTCCTTGAATATACCTCTGCAATGCAAATTAAACTGCAACGGGAATACTAACCTCTGATGTATAAATCAGGTGGTGCTACACACATTACCACAATACTAACAACCAGCAAAAAGCTGAAGCGATATGACAAGTAGGATGAATTAAACCTAGCAAGCAACTGAAACCAGAGTTATTTGCTAAGAAGATATAAAAATATTGGTAATGTTATCACTTATTATGGACAACACAAAGAAAAAAATACTTTCTCAGACTCGTCTAGTTGATGCACGGGATTCTCTGTACTCTTTCTTTTTGGAAAATATGTAGATTTCAAATGTATTTGATGAATCCTGCCTCACAGGAAGAAGTCGTATTTTCTCTAAGAGCACCATTAGGAGTGACATAAGTTTMTCTGTTATCCACATTTCCCTGTCAGACCACCTTCAAGTGCCCTTTTAGTGGATTTAGTAAGGGCTGCCAGCTCTGGCAGGAGCTTGAGATGAGGAGAGACAATTGTCCTGATGGCGCTCGGCAGGACAGCTCAGCGGCTCCCGGAGCATTCGCCCCCTCCCCGGTAGAGCAGAGCAGAGCGGAGCGGAGCAGAGGTCCTGTTTAGCCACATCAGAGGATATGGGCAGGGTTGGGCTCCCAGATGGTTTGACACCATCAGAACCACTTGAACTGAAAGGACATTTTGCCATATAGTAACACCTTTTTGTAGTCTGCAGCTCCAGCTGACTTTTTGCCATGTCTGAATTGGGCGTGCTTTAATCCCCAAATTCTCAGCGTAAGACTAAGGAAGCCCACTGTACAGGCAGGCCCTTGTTATTTCAGGTCGAAGTTAATGGAAAATAAAAATCTATTGGCATGGTGGCAAATGAATCCAAACGGTTGAAAGTGTGGGATCATGGCACTAACAGGAACAAGACTGTTGTTATTTTTTCCCAGCTCTTGACTTCATTAGGAAACCGATGACCCCCAAGATAAGGCASGCTGTGCTTGTTCTGGTAGGTGGATATTGAGCTGAAGGAGCATTTTCACCTGATGTGATCTGGCATTGCCAGCTAGCCTTGGTTCTTATGCACATGAGAGCACCRGCACCTGAGCTGTAGCCACCTTGCTGGCAGCCCAGAGGGCCCTGTTCCCTCCCTGCTCAGAGTCTGAGAATAGCCCAGTGTGGCTCGTGATGGAGATGAACACGAGCCACTGTTCTTCCAAACAGTCCTGCAAATCCCTGCAAAAGCGTTGGTGAGTTTAGGTTGCCCTCACTTTGCCCTGAATCTATCCATTAGGCCAATCCTCAGTGGCATGTCAGACTTAACATCACTCTTCTATAAGCTGTTTGTGGTTCCCTGGGTTTACCATCAAGTGAAGGTTGCTGGGGCTCTGGCTTGCCATGGCTGCAGGGAAGAATATGGTGAAGAAGCCTTTATATTGTACCTATATTGCCTGACAATGCATCTACAGTGGGGTGATCCCAACTCTAAATTCATTTTAGGCCGAGAAGCTATTTTTGAAGGGAAATGCTGAAATACCTGTCCTGATGTGGGGAAATCCAGCCTTGAAGTATGGGACTGGCAGTACTATGGGATAAAGCTATTGCTGAGTGTAGGATTTAYTTTGGCAATGCTTGTTATCACAGCTTCAGCCTCCCCTGTTTTTTTTTCTTTCTCTTGTCCTCCCAAGGAGAGCTGTCTGTCATTGTCAGGAATGTCAGATGGGTCAACTGGGAAGCAAACAGCCTGGCAAAAGAGGAACAAGAAATGTGGAGTGAAGGGAAACGCTGAATATTTATCTCGGTGTTGGCTCTGGGAAGGGTTCCAGACCTCAGCTACATGGTGCTGTGTCAGTGATGGAGATAGCAGACCCACCGACTGTCACTCTGAGCTGCTCCTCGCAGGATTGCCTTCCATTTCCAGCCCAACAAATCGACAGCTTAGAAATTTCCTAGGAAAAGGTGTGGGTTTCTCAACACATTTTCTGAATGAATTTCGTAAAATGCTGCAGGTAACATTATCAGGTGTTCCCTAATATCCCAGTGGGAGGGGGGTGGAGTGGATCTGTGTGTAACATAGAGGGTTATCCCTCAAGATGTTGCTGTTAACACTCAATGCTTATGGCTATTGGAAATGAACGGTGTCTCTGCCAGACCTGAGGAAAGTTGATCCTATTTAGCTTACATTTATTCAACTATCTGCAAATCGGCCCTTTTCACTTTATTGTCCTTTAAAGATAGCTATGAATTTCTCCTCTCTTAGTGCTTTCTTCTGTCACTTACCGCTATAACATATGAAAGCGCTTCATGCAAAAACAATAGCAACAGCAAATTCCCTGATGGACTTCAAGGAGTCTCATGTGTGTTATAAAGCCAGATCTCTGCCTGAGAAAGCTACTTTGACTGGTGATTCTGCTCTGTTTCATCCTGGGAGAAGTGAAAGAAGCTGAGGACTAAATGGGGCATTTTATTTGTTAGCACCACAACTGGAGCAGAGGCTTTCCCTTGGAGGACAGCTTCCTAACGTCAGGCTCAGCTCACAGCACTGAGACATTGCTCCAGTGGCAAATGCTCTTCCACAAGACTGGGGCTTTTCCCACATCATCTCTCTGGCCCTCTCAGCCCCACCATCCCCCAGGGTCAGAGCTGTCGTCACAAGTTTTGGCATAGCTGGGGATTGATACATTCATTAACTGATTTGAAAACTGAAGCCAAGGCATCTTCCTAGTGCTGGATGCCGACCGAGACTGGAACCAGGTTGGGGAGCTCACAGCAGCCACAGCACGAGGATGGTGGCCAGCCAGGCTCCCAGCTGGAGGCAGCCTGTGGGTCAGCTTTGGCTTCAGCAAGTTACTGTGTGCCAGCATGGAGAGGAGAAATGCCGTGGCCAAGCCCTTGTCAAGATTACCAGCAAAGAGGAGATTCAAGAAGGCATTTTTGCAAACTTGTTCAACCTCATCACCCACTCTCTGAGGGGAACCAGACAGAAACCCAGAGCCTTGCACCAGCTGGCCAAGTGAGGGTCCAATGGCCTTGGCAGAAACTGGGAACAAAGCTTTGGTCTTTAAAGACATCTCTTTCTGACCAGCATCATCTGAACCTTGTCTGGGCCTAGCTTCAGCTAATTGCTCTTTTGCCATTTCAATAGGTTTAGYGGCATCAGATGATACGTCTATATCTCTGTATTTCTATATCTCTATATCTCTATGTCTATATGTCTATATATCTTTAYAATCACCAGCTTTTTTTTTATATATATATACACACTCATATATATCATCACGATCATCCCTAAGCGCTACAGCATGTTGTCATTTCCTGAGGGGTTCCTGTAGATTTTGATGAGAAGGCAGGATACTATGAATATTTTTAGGACTTTAACTCTGAGTATAGCTGTTTTTCATTGGCTTTTTTGCCCAAAAGGTTCTGTTCCAGAGGGTACAGCTCAAACATTTTTCTCAGAGTTTTGCAGGTGTGCTAGAAGCAATCTCAGACAGAGCCAGTGTGGCGCAGGATAAAATTGAAGCGGGGATCTTCCGTTCTCACTCCTTTTATATTATGTTAATATTTAACAATAATTTATCAACAGGCTTGCACAGACTGACATTTTCTTGGAAATGCGATTGCTTTACAATATCCTTTCAGAGTAGGGAATGGTCATCATCAGCCAACAGCTGGGGAGCAGTACTACCTCAGAGAAGACAAGTGTCATCCCCATCACACAGGAAGAAGCCTCAGACAGCAGCAGTGRAAGGTTGTGCCCCAACCATCACAAACCCCTTTTTCTTCCAAATGCGTGAGGTTTGCAGGGTCACGTTCTGACAGATGCCCAAGCTGCTGTGCAAGCAGATGGGCATAAATGAGAAACTCCCTGCCTTACCTGTGCCTCTTGCAACAGAACTTCTCCAAGAAGAGTCTTTACCAGCCCGTGCTGCAAAAGGGGGAAAGAAGGTAAGAGCAATCCACCACCCAGAAGTCTCCAGCTGCAAATGACATTTTGTACTGATTCAGCCAAATAACGTTAACAGGTTTTCAACTATGGGATGAGCTATCTTACTAAAATGTAAGGTAGAATTTTTAGTGATAGAAATAATATTTATGCAAGCAGTTATTTATTGCTTTCAAAAGGCAGCATTCTATGCTTTKTCTGTGTTGGACAACTCTATTTTAGTTTAAAAAATGCAAAATATTATGAAAGCATCAATTTCTAGTGCTTTGTGGTATATGGGAATTGTCATCAACTTGTCAGCATGAACCTGAACACTTTTCTCAAGAAATTTGAAAAATCAAAGAGACTGGACTTTACCACCACATGCTATGGGAATATGATGACTGGTTTCTAGCAAGTGTATGCCTTCAGTTGACTTTATTTTCAACTATTTTTATTTTCAACTGTTTTTATTTTCCATCTCGTGTTAAGGCCAAAATGTATAAGAATAAATGTTTCAGTCTATGTGACTAGAATTTCTTCTAGTCATAATAGTTGTAAAAACCCAGCATCTCTAATAGAGAGTAAATAAGCAACACTCAAAGATGCCCAACACCCACAACCCACTTAAAGAGAAAATAGCAGCTAAATCAGTATTTTCATCAAAATACCCTTGACTTTTCTCCAGTTCTACTTGACTACGCTTCAAACCAAAAATGCTAGCTGTTAAGATTACTCTATACGCCACAGTCTCTGCGTAGGAGTTGGATCCTTTTGCAGTATCCAGCATGAGCCTCTTTCAAGCGAGAGGTCAGTGTTTCCACTGTGTTCTGCACATGCTGTCCACTTACTCTTTCACATATCAGTGCCCGTTGTGATACTGAATTATTCACATATCTACTTATGGTTTGATTGGTTAGAAATCAGTGTACTACAGTGAACACATATATCCATACAGTCTTGCCTATGCTTGTTATCCTCCTGAAGCCCCTCAGTAGCTGCAACTTCTCCCTTCCCCGCTTCGAGGAAACATGTCAGGGCACGAGGGCTACGCACGCTGGCTTTCCACCAGCCCGTGGCAGCCTGCAGCCACTGGTAACTTCCTCCCTGCCCCACTTTCTGCAGGGCAAATCTTTTGGCTCACTGCTGCCTTTTGATCTCCAGCTTGGAAAAACAACTCATCACGGAGCTGAGCGCAAGGTGTGGATCCTGCACAGCTCTAACCTAAGCTACTAGGTCTGAGCACTTTTAGGGAAGCTCCTTACCAAGATGTTGCGCTCCTTGCTTGCGTGGTGACCTTATGTCCATCCTACTCTAAATCTAAGTAACACCAAAGTAAACATCCACACATCCACACTCTACTCATTAATATACTGTAGATTTATTGCAGATTATAAATTACGTGTGCTATGCTAGGAGATAAATTCCAAATACCGAACACATACACAGTCCCCAGCCCTATAAACTGATTTTTACCATGGCCTAGGAAGCATCTTAATAAGACAATAGAGAAGGGTAAAGACAGAAGGGTAAGCAAAGAGGAGCAACATCACGAAAAGGATATATTTATACGGGAAAACAAATCCTGTGCATCACACTGTATTTGAAATATTGATGAAATACTAGAATAACTCCATTTAATATAGTGCTCTTCAGACAAACACAGTGGTCCAGCTACTCAAGGTATTTAAAACACAAAAATGCTCTCAAGACCCTGTTCTAATGCCTGTACATGTCAGGCCTGAGCAAGACAGTCTGGGCAGGCAGCTGAGACCCAGGACTGAGGGGGATACAGGGCATCGTTGTGGAAGGGTATGAACTCGTAGCTAGAACTTAACATCTTACTCCATGTCACATTTCCCCTAAAAAACATYTCATTTTCCAGTGCAGCTAGGCCAGCGCGACGGACAGTGGAATTAGGTGGGTGTATTCCAACCAACGAGCAGAACCTTATAAAAATGCATTACTGCAAAGAGACTTTAAATAGGGGACATCCTTCCCTCGACTACACTCCGTCCTCGCTCTGATCTCCGCGGAGCCGGTCTGCCAAGGCCTCCGGGAGGCCGACCGGAGGAAGGGGTGCGGGCAGTCCCAGGCAGGCCGCCGTGGCTGTGCCCTCTGCCCGCCTGCGGCCCTGCGGCCGGCCGCCCGCCGCCCCTGGGCGCACGCAGGGCCGGGAGCAGCTCAGTGCCACCATCTGCCCGCTGCAATAACGTGAGGCAGGAAGCGGAAAGCACTATATCCTGCTAGGGAAAGTTTGTTAGGTACGAGTAATTACTTACACTGAAATTAGGCCAGAACACTTAGCCTAACTGCACTTGCCGTGAATTGCATGTGAAGTGCGTGGTATTTCAAATACCTGACTATTTAAAATGTCTTGAGGTTTGTGCTGACCAGAGCTAGCTAGAAATCCAATTTTACATTTTTAATGATTCCTGCATTATTGTTGTTGTTCTTAATTACTTGCAGTTAAAAAGCACTCGAAGATCAGCATTTTTATTACGTAAATGTACACGGCCTGTTGTTCCAAGGGCCCGTGGTCACCGAATACCCAGCGTCCCCCTGTCTCTGGTGGCAGAGGACAGGGTAGCGGGGCAGTCGCRAGGCGGTGAAGAGGATTTACCTGCTGATGCCTCAGCACCTCCTGGCCACAGAGCACCTTACCTTTACCCGTGGGGTGGGATCCACCTCCTCCAACGCTGGCTGGCTGTGTCAGCCGGGCACCGAGCCCAAGCCTGTCTCTCTGCGGTCAATGAAGAAAGAGGGACGTTCAGAGGGCAATTCACTTCATCTGTCTTAAATGCTATTTCCAGACAACGAGTCATTCCCCAGAAGAGCATTTCTTTCCCTGCTGACCACAGGAGGAGCCTAAGGGGCCACCCACCCTCCCTCTGTGCCTTTAGAAGTACTAAAAAACCTGCAGGCCATCAGAGAAAGGTCTGTTGGTAAAGAAAATAACTAGATCTCCTACTTCGAATCAAGCTGAGATCTTACAAACTTGATTCACATGTGGAGCCAGAGCCTATATTCAGCCAATAGCTTCTGGAACCTTGATTAAAATACAGTAAGATTGCAAGAGAAGGGAACTGAAAGGTAATGTTTTGTAATGTTAAAGGGACATACTAGGCACTGTAGAAATGTTGGCATAGTCTGGTAATGTAATTTTCTGTATGCTAAGTAATTACATAAACGGATCTTTTTGTAACTTGCACCCGTTGAGAGATATAAATGTACCTGTGTGGAATCGAGGGTGTCTGTAATTTTGTTCATGTCCTTTGGTTTCCTGGTACCTTGCAGACATTACACTGATAATATGCCCCATTAGACCCATATCATATTCTGCACTGAACTAAATCATACTCATTGTATTTACATAGAATAATCAGGATATAATATTTTTGTCTGAATAAATAAATAACAAATGCATGCACAGCACACAGTTTTGATGAATGGGACCCTAAAGAGCTATGTTACTGGCTGTAACACTCCAACTGTAGTTTTCTTTGTTTTCCATGTTAAGTGTTTCAAAAAGGGCATCCTAATAAGAGGATATACCTCCTCCAGAGATTCCCTGAGTAAGCTGTGACACACCCATTTGCACAATACTGCACATGTACATCTGAAGAATCAGAGATGCTCCCTGTGTCCAGACTAGCAAACAAACTACTGAAAAATGTGTCCTGTTAATCTTTTGCAAATCACCACTGACCTTCTTCCCACTGTTTTTGAATACTCTCTCCTTCAGATTCCTCTGTACCTTGTTGTTAACTATTTGGTCAAGCAAATGTAATTCTGTCTGGTCATCACAGCTACCTCTTCGTACTTCAGAAAAATGCCCTGCTCCCGGGCCTTCAGGAAAATTATTTTCAACTATTTCACAGAGTGCTTTATTTTTCTTTAATGAGTGGGTGAATAGAACGTTCTGTACCAGCATGTAAAAGCCATAGACTGCAGAGGTTTGCCTGCAGTTTTAGCAAAGAATAAAAATGTTTATTAAGGGGTTTGTTTTTCACATTTTCCTGAGATAAGAATACAGATTGTCCAACTGTAGTTTCAGGATAGGTAGATTAAAAGCTAGTCTTTATCTTTTTCTTTCTTTGTAAGAGTGTACAAAAATAGTACATGGCCATATCTAAAAAATTCTAGTACCTGAAACTTCCTTAGAAGTGCTATTTCTTGTTCCTTAAAGAAATCTGGTATTATTTTTGCTTATGAGACAGTATACCTATGAATGTTTAAGAAATGGAAACTAGTCTGTGTGTGATGTTTGAGAGAATGCATTCCTTCTGCACAGCACTCAGTGACAGGGAAACAAATTGCAAACGCACCTACAGCTTCTGAATTACTTCTTGGGTTACACAAAGAAAAAAATACTGTAAGATGAAGTATCAGTGTCTTACACTATGAATAAGTATCAGAACATAAAGCATGTGATCTATTCTTAAAAACAGTGGCAGCAATCCAGCAGTACAGCTATGCATGTGCTCTAAGTTACATATGAGAATATTTCTTGTGATTTACAAGTGTATGTTTAAGTGTTTTTCCAGATAGGGGCCATAACCTCTGCTCATTCCTATTGCAAGGGAGTTGCTATCACTCCCTGTCCTGTGCTTCCATGCAAGAATTTGTGCCAGGCATTGCACATTCATATCTTTCAAGTTCTGAAGATGAGAGGTTAACCAAAATTAAATTGTGCAAATTAAGTCAGATGGTAGGAAGGAGAGAAAATTGTTATTTGAAGCTGACAGACAATGTGGCTGCACTTTGGGAATGAAATGTAAGTTTAAATAGGAAGCAGCGAGAGGAGATAAGAGAACACAGGTGTGTTGTATGTTACCTAGCAATGAAAGCCCTCTGTGATATGAGAATAGAGAATTCATTTGGAAAGGGTGAAAATATCTAGACAGGCATATACCGAACAGTAGCAAAAAATTCATAACTTTTCATCACAAATAATCCTGAAGTTCCTTGTACATTTAAGTGATGAAAATTGGACATCTCAGAATTGGAATCTGGCCATGACAGAATAGTTAAATGTAACAGTCTACGCAAAATAACATGACGTCTTCGGAAAGATGAAAACTTGGGGTAAAATCCAGCTTCTACTGAAAACAGGTCTTTCAGCACTGACTTTCTCTGGGCCAAAACCTCTCCTTGGATTTTACGTTGTATTTGAAGGACTGCAGCCATAGCCAGGCGGCTATGAACCTGAACCTGCAGGAGCGTGCTGAGCAGCAGGGGATGCAGAGCAGATCCACATGGCTGGGACTGCACCGTCACCCATTTGCAACCACATCTTCAGCRCAGGAGAGCCCTTCCTGGGTGGGACTACCCTAAATGAGTTTCTTTTGTCCCCTCGGTAGACACATACATGGATGCATCCCTGGGTGTGCTGTGCTTGCAGCAACAATGTGGGGTTTGTTTTGCAGGTTTGTTTCCTCTGGTAGTCTCCTCCCAGGAAGGACATTAAAGCSAACTGCATGTGGAGACTCTGGGCGAGGGACCACATCAGGCTAACAAAATGGAAACGCTGTATTGCATTATCCCCAAACTTACCAACAGTAAATTCCCTTTGGCTTCTTTGGGGCATCTGGGGAGGGAGAGCTACAGACTGTCTTTGGAGATTTCATTACCATGAGTGGAACTGTTCATTAATCATACCGTGGAGTCTTTTTTAGCAAATCTAAGACATGTAAAGTGGTACTGAAAAGGTCACGCTGTTTAATGTAGGATAAATAAATGTGATCTTCTTTTAGTAAGAGTCAATCGTATTTAAGTGTTGTTAAGGCAGAGACGGTGTCAAATGCCAGCATCTTTAGTAAGCACGTTTGTTTATTGTTTTATATATCTCACAGAGAGTAGAGAATGACTTTGCTTGGAAGAAAAGTACCAAGAGTATGTCAAAATAATATTAAAGTCTTTCTCAGATTTACCAGTTTTCCTATTCCAGGTGACTGAGTTTATAAAAACCAAAGTGAAGAAATCAGTAAGACGGAGCTTGATGTTACGAAGTCTAAGACAGAAGCAAAATACTCCAAGTGCAGAAGCAGCAATACAGCTTGGCAATAAGGTAAATATATATTTATTTACAGAGATCCATTATGATATATATTATGATATTATACAGTGAGTTGAAATGTGCATAACAGATAACCAAAAAGGGAAAATTTATTAATAAATTTATGAATTCATTCCTTGTTCTCTTTCAAAAATCTAACCGTATGACTGAATATTTAACGTGGAATATTCAAGGCGCATGTGGTACAAACTTTTTAATAAGGTATTAAAATACTTTATTCAGAATGCCCAGCCTAATTATCAGACTGGTCAGCTCAATATACCCGCTACAAATTGCTTTTGATAGTAAGTTGCCAAACTAAACAACTCCAGAAAACCAGAACAGATGCTCTCTGGGATAAACAATCTGGGTCATTTTTGTAATTACATATTTGCATGAGAACCAAATCACTCTGTAGAATAAAATATTTTTCGGACTGTATTCTTTGTTAGTCATTAAGCCAAGTGACCCGGGTGGCTCTGATGATGGGCTTTTTGGCCTTCCTGTTCTACAATATTCACTTCAGTGAACTCCTTAATTACTCAGTTAACCTGTAAAAGATAAAAAGGGCAAACAAAGCCTATGCGGTTAGCCTGTATGTAGCATGAATAATGGGAATTATTTTTAAGAAGCCAGGAAGCTTAATGCTCACCTCAACAGGTTAGAAAATGCTCATCTAAAAATTTTATGAGAGCTGGTTTCTCTCAAAATCCACTGAAGGAAAGTAAATAATGTATGCGAAAAATTAAACCGTCCAACAAGCAGAAGCACATTAAAAAAAGACTCTACGACTTTGACTACTTTTTCTTCCACAAGCATATGAATAACACAGGTAATCACAAATTTCCCAGATCTGCTATGCTTAAATCAGTCTGTAGTTTTGTCCATATGGGTAAATCCCACCATAAGATAGCGGTGTGCCTTGTACTAACCAGCAGTAAATTTACTTTGCCATAAATTATCTCTGATATTCTGCTGTCTAATGGGTAGGGGCAGGAAGATGGTGGAGAGAGAAGAAAAAGGAGACAGGCAAAGAGAAAATATATAGCTGGGAGAGATATGACAAACTTCTAAACCTAGTGAGGATTGATATTCACATGAGTTTCTCCTTGTTGATTGCAATCTAAGAAAACTTTTTCCAAATGTTAAATTTAGGGCCATTCCTACAGTAATGTATTATTTAATTGCTAAAAGGGTGTAATGTTCTGCTGCTTTCTATCAAAAAGTGTTATGTGCTTTGCCCCTATGAGACACACTCTCAGACATTCATTCTCTTATTGAAATGGTTGCTTTCATGTTTAGTCAATATGACATCAAAAAATATATTCCAATGTTTTGGGTGTTTAGTTTGAGATCATTTTCAAAAAGGTCAGTATTCAGAAAGTGGCAACAATATGCACTGTTTTATCTGGAAATACTGGGAAATGTAGATACTCTAAAATTTGGCCATTTCTAGAAAAGTAAGTTTCCTGACATGAACATTTAAATACAAAAACATTAAACAGTTTGTTTTGTAGAAGCTGTAACAACTCAAGAGTTCGAAGAAATAAAATATTTTAAATTCAAAATATTAAATTTAAGCAAAATTTCAATATTAACAGACATTTACAGTCATTGCTTCATTCTATGAAATCTCTCTTTCATTTTTTTTCTTTGTCTCACAATCCTTGCCCTCCCTGTCACTGGAATAAGTGAAGAAATCAAAATTAAAAGAGGAGGAGGAGGAGGAGGAGGAGGAAGAAGACTTTTCCTTACTTCCCACTGGAAAAAAGTTAACTTCCATTTTAGGTTTTTAGCATATTCTTCTTGTTAGTGATAGAAAAATAATATATTTAAAGATTTAAAATGTTGCTGTTACTTTTGCAAAGAGTTCTACTTTTCGTTCACATTTCCAGCTGGGGACGGGAGCTGGGGAGAATGAGGGAACATAAGTATTTGCCATTATTTCAACGTAGAAATGTCAAACATTATAAAAATATTTTCCCGATTTTTCTAAAAGTGATATTTCCCCACAGAACACTGATATCACAATCTTTTTGAAATATGCTCATTTAAGATGCCAGACCTTTCAGCTAACACTTTTAACGAGTTTAAAGTGTTAGCTTTCATGCATAACATTCACTGAATTACCACACTTCAGGATTACATCCACTGAAGACTTCAGGGACTTGAAAGGAGATTATGATGCAAGTTAAACACTTAAGAGCAGTAGTGTGGTCCTGGAGCTCCTGGAGAGCCGCTGCCTAGCCCGGGGGGCACCCACTGCTGGACCTTTTCCCCGGCAGCCTTTCGGCGAGGTGGGTATTGCTGGGTCTGCGCCTGCAGAGCAGCTCCGCTGGCGGGTGCTGGACGTCGGGGACCTCCCCGGGCTCAAACCGCTTCAGGTTGGTTTAGTTCATGGCTCCTGCCTGCCCTGTATTTCTGGTCAAAAAAAAGGTCTGAAGTCAGACGTACCCTGGGGGCCTGGGTTTGAAGTGATTTACAGTGGGGATTTAAACTGGGCTGGTGCTGAAGGGGAAGCTGGGTCTTGCCCCCAGGGTGAGCGCTGAAGCAGTCATGCCGGAAAGCCCTTCCCTTTCTCTTGCCTGAGCTTCAGAGGAAGCAAAAAAACCCAACCCCAAACCATGGCAGCAATTAATAGAGTCCACCCCCACCTAACCTAATGACCACTGCGTGCTCAAGGTGAGCATAC
The DNA here is from genome assembly GCA_035582835.1 of Phoebastria nigripes. Lineage (NCBI taxonomy): Eukaryota > Metazoa > Chordata > Aves > Procellariiformes > Diomedeidae > Phoebastria > Phoebastria nigripes. The sequence goes on from JAYKAV010002996.1 coordinate 233,451, forward strand.
TCAGCAGTGAAAGAAATGGGCTCTGTGCCCCCACGATCTGAAATGCAGGCTGTCCCCACAGGAGTCTGTGAGCTCTTGTTGGGCTTTCCCCAGCTAATTCAGCATCCCGCACAGCAAGAAATCCCTATGCATCCCCCTGTGCCCGCAGCACGGCCAGGCTGTGAGCCCCGTCCAGACTGACGCGTGGGGCTGTCCTGCAGACTGGCTATTCAGCGAGCGGCGCTTACAGCAGGACAGCCCTGCTGCTAATTCGATCTCTTTTAATAAAGCAGCTCCAGTTATCTTTCCTCTTTCTCTTCATTATATAAATAATTTGTCAGATTCAGTGGCAGAAGCAAGGCCTGCTAGGAAAGGAGTCTCTGCCAGATTGCTTCTGTTAGTTTAGTCCTAAACCAAATTTGAATAAGATTTTTAATGATGTAAAAGGCCTCTGTTAGACATACATTAAAAAGTACGAAGAACTGCCTCCACCACACACACAAATCAGAGCGTGAAGTATTTTATGAGCTCAGTCAGTTTTAGGTCTGTGTGAAAATACAGCTTTATTCTTGGTGAACTAAGCAGCATAAATAACCAAGCTAGTTCTTCAGGGAGAAGTCTGAAGGTGCAAGTGAAAGAAGCCTGAGAAAAGAAAAGCCACGCAAATATGGGGTATGTCTTTTTAACATCATCTGTATCTACAGTATCTAGACTACAGAAATAAATATAGCTGCGGTGCATCTGGCAAAAAACTTCGAAGAAGCTTTCTGCATGAAAAAAATTAAAGATTAGTGAACATATATTAGAGGGGATATTTCAGTCTTAACTCCTACCCTTAAAGAAATTAAATCCTTCCAACAACTATCCTCAACACCTTTCCATAAATTTAATATAAACATCCCCCCTCCATCTAGATTTAGGAGGACATTGGAGAACTTTCTCCCAGCTTCTCTAGTGCTAAAAAATTCATTTCCAAGTAGTGCTGGAAATTAATCTCTTCCATAGATTTCCTTTTCACCTGCTGCATTCGGTATACTGAGGTAGCAATGTTCTTCAACAGCAGGACTCGAACTGTGTGCCCGCACAGCCCTGTAACATGGCATCGCTCTTGCTAGTATCTGGCCGTGGGTTTTGTGCTGGGTTTGCCAGACCTCAGTGCTGAAGCGTGTCTGGCTTGCGCTGTCTGACCTGCCCGTAGCTTCACTTTAACTTGCTTTAGGTGTAACTGCAGTTTTTCTTCTGACCAGGTGCCTGTGGCTAATTTGGTTTATTTTGCTTATGGCTGTATGGTACCACCGTAGTTTCCTGGCTGCACAGTAGCGATGTAGTAAGAGAAATACCACCCCGGTATGGTGGTACCTAGACTGCAGAGGCTCTGGGACGTGCAGGTGCAGGGTGCGGCGTAAGGGAGTCCCAGCACTGGGTGACAGGAGATRGGGCACAGGTTTGGCACTGGAGACCCCACAGCTATAAACAACTCACCAGTGTCAGCTAAAGAAATGCAGACCTGGAGCTGGACAAAACTGGGTTTAGGGGGAACAAAAAGAACAAAGAAACAGTACCTAGTATATGTAAAAGGCTCTATACTTAGCAAATTCAGATCTGATGTGGAGCTCAGACCAATTAAGAAAGAGAAAAGATGTAAAAGCATGTTAGCTAACATGTAAAAATGAACCCAAATAGATCCTAGAGTGAGGAAGAAGAAACCATCAATGTGAACATCAAATCCCTCCTGGTGAAGGACTACAGATGCCAACATCTCCCCATAGCCCCCCCAACTCCAACACCTGAGCAAAAGCAGCAGCCCTCAGACCCAGAGGAGCTGGGGAAGGGGGACCATTACACCTGGAGAAGGGGTAGAAACTAAGGGGTGTGCATGTCACAATTTTAGCTGTATTATTATTACTACTACGATTGAAACTTTATCTGCATAGACATATTCTTTCTTCTTCTGTAATAATTATATCTGGARTAATAATGACTCTTGGATTAGACTGCTAAGGTTTCAATTATACTAACAATAAATTCCTGTCTTCATATATAACCTGTTTCCTCTTTGCCTGTAAAACAAGATATTGAGCATAACAACCAGCTTCACTAGCTTTAAGTTAAGCCATAAAAATGTTACTTGTTAGCAGTACTGAAACAGTATCTCTTCCTTGTTAGTTTACTATGAAAGACTAAACACTCTTACAACTTTTAACCTAAAACTGGTAGCAGCTGAACTTTCATCTGCATTTCACAAAACTGAGAGGAAATCGAGAGATCAGATTTTCAGGTGATGTAAGCAGGCTTCGCTTTTTGGTTGTGTGGAAAAAGTGGAGCCCTGATTTCAGGCTCTGGTTCTGGGACACGACAGCGGCTTCCTTGAAAACCTGAGGTCTGGCAGGAGAATAACACTTACTCTAAGAGTAAAATCTTGCTCCCTCTGAAGCGAGTGGGAATTTTGCCACTCACTCACCCAAGGAAATTTTACCCAAACAAACCCTTCACCCAAAGAAGATCAGGAGGAGATCAGAATGGGTCACAGCCCTCTGCTCAAGCTTGAGCCCACTGTTGGGACTGAGCATCACTACTGTCCCCTGTGCACTGCTGGAAGTGAAAGTATGGACACAGTTCACGAAAGTATTATGGCAACACATGGTAAGCTGGAGCTGTTTTCTGTGGGATTTTCCAGCTGCGGTATGGAGACACATACGGGTGCATTAGATCAGCTAATGCTATAAAGCACGTTATAAATAGAAAAGCAAAAAGACCCAAATAAGCAAAAAACCCAGCCAACCAATCAGAAAACCAAAAAAACCCTGAACCAAGAGGAACATATCACATGCAGCTGTGATTAAGGAAAATGAGTTTTGATGCTCCGAAATAACATTATTAGAGTTATGACTAACTGGAATGCCCGGAAGAGAAAGTGTAGATAGCTGTACTACAGCAGAAAAAATCCACTAGGTATGTATGTGTACCTATACATCTCATTAATTTCCTTTAGATTGTGTGATATGCAGGAGTAACTTTGATTTAATTAAACTTCAGGTTAAAACATGTATACATGAGTACATATACATGAGGACACTTCATAATTGTTGACCATAAACATAATATTTTAGTTTCCATACAAAATATATGGGGAAGGTTTTTGGCCTATTTCATTCAAGTTACATCATGTAAAGATGTAAGTCTATAACCCAAGAATGAAGGCAATATGGATGACCTCCTCAAACTAGGTAGAATCATAGAATCATAGAATCATTAAGGTTGGAAAAGACCTCTAAGATCATCGAGTCCAACCGTCAACCCAACACCACCATGCCCACTAAACCATGTCCCTAAGCGCCTCATCTACACATCTTTTCAATACTTCCAGGGATGGTGACTCCACCACTTCCCTGGGCAGCCTGTTCCAATGCTTAACCACGCTTTCAGTAAAGAAATTCTTCCTAATGTTCAATCTAAACCTCCCCTGGCACAACTTGAGGCCATTTCCTCTCGTCCTATCGCTAGTTGCTTGGCAGAAGAGAC